>JBBGZY010001052.1:327500-545000 GCA_037952925.1 Lithobates clamitans | reverse complement strand
TGAATGGACAGAACTGACAGCACTGCTTAGGATTGAGATGATATGATGGTGGCTCATTGAGACAAGGGGATAGGGAGAGGTCCTCTAGTCCCGAACAGGATGAATGGACAGAGCTGACAACACTACTTAGGATTGAGATGAGATGATGGTGGCTTATGTAGACAAGGAGATAGAAAGATATTCTGTAGTCCAGAAGAGGATGAATGGACAGAACTGACAGCACTACTTAGGATTGAGATGATAAGATGGTGGCTCATTGAGACAAGGGGATAGGGAGAGGTCCTCTAGTCCCGAAGAGGATGAATGGACAGAGCTGACAACACTACTTAGGATTGAGATGAGTTGATGGTGGCTTATGTAGACAAGGAGATAGACAAGGAGATAGAAATATCTTCTGTAGTCCAGAAGAGGATGAATGAACAGAGCTGACAACACTACTTAAGATTGAGATGAGATGATGGTAGCTTATGTAGACAAGGAGATAGAAAGATCTTCTGTAGTCCAGAAGAGGATGAATGGACAGAACTGACAGCACTACTTAGGATTTAGATGATATGATGGTGGCTCATTGAGACAAGGGGATAGGGAGAGGTCCTCTAGTCCCGAACAGGATGAATGACCAGAGCTGATAACACTACTTAAGATTGAGATGAGATGATGGTGGCTTATGTAGACAAGGAGATAGAAAGATCTTCTGTAGTCCATAAGAGGATGAATGTACAGAACTGTCAGCACTACTTAGGATTGAGATAATATGACGGTGGCTCATTGAGACAAGGATATAGGGAGAGGTCCTCTAGTCCCGAAGAGCTGACAACACTACTTAGGATTGAGATGAGATGATGGTGGCTTATGGAGATGAGGAGATAGAAAGAGGTCCCGTAGTCCAGAGGAGGAAGAATGAACAGAGCTGACAACACTACTTAGGACTTAAGCCCACAACAGGAAATTACAAAATGGGATGAGCTACATGGGAGCGGCCACCAGCCCTATCAGCCGTGACTATACCCCACGGTCCCATGTAACAAAGGGACGGGGATACCGGTGACATGATTGACCTGATATCACCACATGGTCATATTTAACCAGTTACATGGTCCAGCTCCGGCCGTATTTCTGCCAAGATCAGAAACCAGTGTTTTTCTATGCATGCAATTTTCTTAAAGGGATACTATAGAGGGAAATGGACATATATTGCAGAGATGTCCCGTGATGATTTTTAGTCTTTGACCCCGACATGCACTTTAAATAACCCAACGCAGGCTTATGTGTCCATTAAACAATCTTCTTTTGCCACTTCAAAGATCTTGATTTTTTTTTTTGCAGTGTTGCGGCCACTTCAATCAGCCTGTTAATTAAGAGAGGAAATGCCCGCTGATATCTCAGGATAAAAGGTCAGCAAAACATTTCCCAGCAAAGCACAGGCAGTGAAAACATGACAGCGTAAAAAAGAAAAGCCGCAGGTGAGGGGGGGCCGTGTTAATTAGAAGACCTAATTGCAGGCGTTAGACAATGCAGGACAGCGGTTGGTGTAACGCATGTTCAATGAAGAGCGGGCAGAGAAGCGGCAGGTGTGCCTGACTTTCATACCTCCATTGAACTGCCACACTTGGAGCCAGCTAGGAGCGAGAAGATTAAAGAGGGGGCTTAAATTGTCTTTATTTTTTATACATCACAAAGAGATTAAAGCTCGGAACAGCCAATTAGCTAGCAGTGACCTTTGACCGGACACCTAATTAATTGCTAATCTAAGTAGAGCAACTTTATTGGCACAGATGTTGCGCTGTCTAGTTAATAAAGTCCCTTGTCTAGTTTTATTGGAGTGAGATTTTTATTAATTAGCAACATTTTAATTATCCACCACACACAGTACATACACACTTTTTTAGGTACACCTTCCTAGTACCGGGTTGGACCCCCTTTTGCCTTCAGAACCGCCTTCATTCTTGGTGGCATAGACTCAAAAAGGTGTTGGAAACGTTCCTCAGAGATTTTTGCTCCATAGTGACATGATGGCATCATGCAGTCGGCTGCACATCCATGATGCCAATCTCCCCTTCCCACCACATCCCAAAGGTTCTCTATTGGATGAGATGTGGTGAGTGTGGAGGCCATTGGAGTACAGGAACCTCATTGTCCAGTGGTGAGATGATTGGGGCTTTGTGACATGGTACATTATCCTGCTGGAAGGAGCCATCAGAAGATGGGGACACTGTAGTCATAAAGGGATGGACATGGTCACCAACAATACTCAGGTAGGCCGTGGCATTTAAACCATGCTCAATTAGTACTGAGGGGCCCAAAGTGCGCCAAGAAAATATCCCTCACACCATTACACCACCACCACCAGCCTGAACTGTTGATACAAGGCAGTAAGGATCCATGCTTTCATGTTGTTAATGTCAAATTCTGACCCTACCATCTGAATGTCGCAGCTGAAATCCAGACTCATCAGACCAGACAACGTTTTTCCAATCTTCTATTGTCCAATTTTGGTGAGCCTGTGCCAATTGTAGCCTCAGTTATCTGTTCTTAGCTGACAGGAGTGGCACCGGGCGTGGTCTTCTGCTGCTGTAGTCCATCTGCTTTAAGGTTGGATGCGTTGTTCGTTCAGAGATGGTATTCTGCATACCTTGGATGTAACGAGTGGTTATTTGAGTTACTGTTGCCTTTCTATCATCTGGAACCAGTCTGTCCATTCCCCCCTGACCTCTGACATCAACAAGGCATTTTTCTCCACACAACTGCCGCTCACTGGATATTTTCTCTTTTTCGGCCCATTCTCTGTAAACCAGAGAGATGATTGTGTGTGAAAATCCCAGTACATCAGCAGTTTTTAAAATACCGGTCTGGCAGCAACAACCATGCCACGTTCAAGGTCACTTAAATCCCTTTACTTCCCCATTCTGATGTTTGGTTTGAACTTTGGGATTAGAGCGGAGACTGCGAGCCAGGCCTCCTTGTCCAACATCAGTGCCTGACCTCACAAATGGCATCTGGAAGAATGGTCAAACATTCCCATAGACACACTCCTAAACCTTGTGGACAGCCTTCCCAGAAGAGTTAAAGCTGTTATAGCTGCAAAGGGCAGACCCACACAACCAGATTCATGGGAACACTGAGGACTAGTGTCTACAAATCTGTCCTTGCTCTAGCTGTCAAAGTGAGTCAGAACTTGTAAGAAGCCTTTGGAACTTTGCCTGAGAAGCTCTTCTGGCTCTACCTATCAGAATGGGACATAACTCATGGAAACCCCAGAGAAGGATGCATGAAACCTTCCTTGGTTCCAACTATTTTATGAGCCAGAACTCCCGAAAACCCTGAAGACCTATGCTTGCCAATCTCTCCTGGCTTCAGCTGTCAATGTGAGTTAGAACCCAGTGACACTCCATGGGCCGACTTAATATTGAACCCTACGGACTAAGACTGGGATGCCATTAAGGTTCATGTGCGTTTAAAGGCAGGTGTCCCAATACTTTTGACAATATAGTGTATATACAGGAGAGAGAGAGATCCCTGATCATCAGTCAGATCACATACAGTATATTAAAGGCCGGTGGACAGCTGAGACTAATAATGAGGTTTGGCTACAAGGTAAGAAGTGGACTTGGGAATGGAGGACGGTCAGTGTCCCACCCAAAGCTCTACAAAGCCCCCAGGCTCCAGGACCCCAAAACAAAAACTCAGAATCGCAAATGACTTCAGCTGTCTAAATCTCAGTAAAATTATATATAAAAGAATACCACGCTAAGTAAACTGGTACATAGTAAAAAGCAACAGTTCAAAAAGTGAGATACACACATGCAGGGGTGTTGCTAGGTGGCAAAAAGACCAGGGGCTTCAGCCCGAAGTCCAAGGCCGTCACGACGGGGCGGTAGTGGCGCAGGGTTTTTTAGCCGGCGGTGGGGTTGTATGGCGGGGGGGAAGGCTCACTTGCTGGTTTCTGCCTGGCTTACCAATGCTGACCCCTAAACTCACCTGCCTGACGCACTGACCATTTCACTGACCTACCTACCTGACATACACTGACCTACATACCTGACATGCGCACACTGACAGTAGTGAGTGACATGCATACACTGACGGTAGTGACATGCACACACTGACCTACCTACCTGACATGCATACACTGACCTACCTACCTGACATACACTGACCTACCTATCTGACATATATACACTGACCTACCTACCTGACATACATACACTGACCGATCTACCTACCTGACATACATACACTGACCTACCTGACCAGGAGACAGACTTCATGTGTCCTGCAGCAGCTCAGCTCAGCTGGGGTGTGCGGGGCGCCCGACCCGTCATCATCACAGCAGGCAGCCGGAGAGGAGAGGTGAGCCGCCTGCCCGAGCGCCGAGCGGGATCTCACAGTGATGTGGCGCGGCGTTCGCATTGTAATTCCCGCCTTCTGGAGCCTTCAGCGCCTATGATGGACGTCACACGTCCTGCGGTCCCGGCATTGGACCAGTGGGACGTCCATCATAGGCTCTGCAGGCTCCAGAAGGCGGGACCTCCTATGTTACTAGGCCGCACTCGGCGGCGCTCGGAGCTAACAATAGAAGGGCGCATGCCTGAGCCCCGGGGCTTTTCGGGAATCCATTCGGGGCTCCAGCCCCCCCCCCTACCGACGCCACTGCACACATGTATAAATCTCAGTATTTGCTGATGGTTTTAACGTGCGATTTTCACTAAAGTTGGTGGATTTTTATTTATTTTTTCATCATAAGCTCAGCTTGAACTGTCCAGATTTAATTAGAGTGTTTCTTCTCTAGATCATGTATTTTATCCATTAAACACGAAGAAACAAGACAATCCATTGACAGATGTAATAACAGAGGAAGTCGCTACTTTTTCTTTATTTAAACAATCATTCTTTAGAAACATATGAAATAATCCAGTTTGTGTTACGAGCGCCCGTGCAATTTTCCTGTCTGTTACAGAAGTTAAAATGTATTAAAATAACACGTCCATTTCTCCGGTTATCTTGCCCGCTTTCTAATTGTGCTAATCTGTGACAAGTCGCTGCTGTGAAAATTCTAGATCGGTCTGCTGATAGAAAGGTTTTATAATAGAGCTGTCATTATTTACAAATCCCCGAGTGTTACTTACTTACTCCGAAAGACAAATGGAACTAAAAACAATGACAGCCAGTCAACGTGTATTATGATAAATGTGAAAAATCTTTTCTTTTATTAGGTATTATTATAGTTTATTTATATAGCAGCATTACCTTCCATGGCTCTTTGCAAAGTAACACATATAACAAAGAAATGGCAGCACAGGCAATGCGATAATTGAGATGTTACAAAGACAAGAAAAATATATTTTATAGCAAAAACAAAAAAAAACCTCTCCTGGACTGAAATAGCTTACTCCGGAGGCGTAACCAGAACCTTCAGGGCCCCCCCCGGTGCAAGAAACCATGGAGGGCCCCCCTGACCCCCGGCTAGGGCCCTTCCTACTGATCACGGGGGCCCGAGGGCAGCAGGACCTGGATAGGAGGGGCGGCATATAGAAGAACAAATCCCCACCATATTCCTCCTGCAGCTGCTGAATGCCTATGGGATCGAGAGAAGGAGAAGCAGGATTTTAGCGGCTGCAGAAGAAAAATGGAGGGGATCTGTTCCTCTATATGACCCCCTATGCAGGTGCACAGGAGTAACACATGGCCCATTGCAACTGTGAACCCTGTAGTTACTATAAAACAATAAGGAACAGTCCATATTCTATTGTTCAAGACAAAGGTTTCTGGCAGATAATCCAATGAAACGAGTGACATCCAAAAAAGATGAGTGACTGTAGTAAAAAAGACCTCCACCATCGGTAACACAAGCCGCTCACCTCAGCAGATGGACCCCTGAGTGAATCAGTCAGGTCTAAAACAGCAGTTCCCTTAAGGGGATAATAGCAGGAACAGATGCACTGATGACTGGTCGAACACCGATATCTTGTAAACTTGCAGTAATCACATATAATGAAAATAAAAGAGATCTAGTGCTCTCTGCATGCTACATAAAATTTTTTATAGAAAATCAATAGGAACACTTACAAGCAACGCACTGTACCCCAGTGCGAAGGATGAATCGCAAAATGGATGATCCACGGAGATCAGTGAGCAAGACGCGGGTGACATCACGATTAATGTCACGTGGTGGTATTCTGTACGCGTTACGTCCCTAAAGGGGGCGGGACATCTTCAGCGGCGACGGCATGACGTTAAACACTCGCATATTAAGCGGGTGTTTAACGTCATGCCATCGCCGCTGAAGAAGTCCTGCCCCCTTTAGGGACGTAACGCGTACGGAATACCACCACGTGACAATAATTGTGATGTCACCCGCGTCTTGCTCGCTGATCTCCGTGGAACATCCATTTTGCGATTCATCCTTCGCACTGGGGTACAGTGCGCTGCTTGTAAGTGTTCCTATTGATTTTCTATAAAATTTTTAATGTAGCATGCAGAGAGCACTAGATCTCTTTTATTTTCATTATATGTGATTACTGCAAGTTTACAAGATATCGGTGTTCGACCAGTCATCAGTGCATCTGTTCCTGCTATTATCCCCTTGAGGGAACTGCTGTTTTAGACCTGACTGATTCACTCAGGGGTCCATCTGCTGAGGTGAGCGGCTTGTGTTACCGATGGTGGAGGTCTTTTCACTACAGTCACTCATCTTTTTTGGATGTCACTCGTTTCACTGGATTATCTGCCGGAAACCTTTGTCTTGAACAATATAATATGGACTGTTCCTTATTGTTTTATAGTAGATTTTAATTTTATGCACTGTACTGCTTTTTTACAACATATTTTTAGGGATTTGATAAATTTGAACCTCAGTACCTTAGCTGCTTATTGTTAGCTTTATATGGTTTGCGCTGGTTGATTTCAATATATAACCCTGTAGTTACGCCCCTGGAGTGGCAGCGGTAGTGGTGGAGGGTGGGATCAGTGGAAGCAGTGGTGGTTGGGTGGGGATGGGATGAGTGGCAGTGGTGGTGGAGGGGGTGGTGGAATGGGATGAGTGGCAGTGGTGGTGGTGGTGAGATGGGATGAGTGGCAATGGTGGTAGGGGGGTGGGATGAGTGGCGGCGGCGAGGTGGGAATGGGTGGTGGTGGTGAGGGGGGAGATGGGATTAGTGGTGGTGGGCCATTGCAATTGCGAACCCTGTAGTTGCGCCCCTGTAATAAATGGTAGCGGTGGTGGTGGGGGGATGGGATCAGTGGAAGCAGTGGTGGTTGGGTGGGGATGGGATCAGTGGCAGCGGTGGTGGAGGGGGGATGGAATGGGATGAGGGGCAGTGGTGGTGGGATGGAATGATGGGAAGTGGTGGTGGTGGTGAGATGGGATGAGTGGCAACGGTGGTGGGGAGGATGGGATGAGTGGTGGTGGTGACGGAGGGATGGGTGGCGGCGGTGAGGGGAGGATGTAATCAGTGGTGGTGGTGGGGGGGAGATGGGATGAGTGGCACTGGTGAGGGGGGCATGGGATCAATGTAAAGGGTGGTGGTTGGGGGGGTGGGATGGGATGGGATGAGTGGTAGGGGGGATGGGTGGCAGCAGTGGTGGGGGGGGGGTGGAATCAGTGGCAGTGGTGAGGGGGGCATGGGATAAGTGGCAAGGGTGGTGATTGGGGGGATGGGATAAGTGGCAGCGGTGGTAGTAGTGTGTGTGTGTGGGGGGGATCAGTGGCAGTGGTGGTGGTGTGGGGGTGAGGGAACGGATCAGCGGCACTGGTGGTGGTGTGGTGGGAAGGGATCAGTGGCGGTGGTGTGTGTGGGGGTGGTGGCATCAGTGGCAGTGGTGTGAGGGGGATCAGTGGTAGTGCTGATATTGAGAGATGGGATCAATGTCACTCACTTGCAGATCACTCGGTTTCCCCTCCTTGCTAGGTCTCAGTGTATCTTCGGCTTCCTTACTGAGTCTCCATTAACTCCTATCCTGACACAGGGACTCCTCACACGGTGGGGAGATTCTCCCCCTTCACTCTACTGGCCCGGCCGGGGTCAACTGATTTTCTCTTTCAGTCTCCAGACACTGCATCTCCCTACCCTACTGAACTCAATGGGCAGGCAGAAAGTTCATCAAAGACTTACTCGACCCTAAGAATGATCCAAGCTTCCCAATTATCCACTCGAGCATTCCAAGCCCTTCAACTACTGGAAAAGAAAACTTCAACACTAAATACAGGCAGTCTAGAAACATACATTGTCTTCTTCAGAAAGATGGAAGGTACACCCACTTACCAGTAGCGACAGTGGAGAAAGGTGAAAAGATCCAAACGCCTACTGTCTTGATCATGACAAACCACATGCACTCAGAAAAGTGTTGTGTATTCAAAGGAAAGCTCTTTGAAGGACGCAAGGAGTTTCTAAAGAACCATGACATTTGCTTCAGATGTTGTGAATTCATGGGGAACTTTGCCAAAGACTGCCAGGCTGAAGTTACAAGTGCTCAGAAAGTGATAGTGATATATTGTACCTGCATCAGCCTTATATCAAAGCCCCTTTCAACAAAATTCTACATCCACCAAGGATCGTACACCCAAGTCAGATCATGGCAGGAAGAGGCATGAGCAGTGACTATATATCCAAATGTAGTGAGCTACATCACAAAAGACTTACAAAATGAGTTTGAAGCAGGTCCTCATGGACAACCAGATACATCTGTCAGGGTCTATACCATGGGTGCTCAACCTGTCACCCTCCAGCTGCTGCAGAACTACAATTCCCATTATTCCTCTGCCTTTGGGAGTCATGCTTGTAACTGTCAACCTTGCAATGCCTTATGGGACCTCCACAACAGCTGGAGGGCCACAGGTTGAACACCCATAATGTATACTGTTAAATGACCAGAGCAGGTTTAACGTGTAGTACAACCTCACACACATAAGGGCAACTGGTTTTTGCCTCAGGTTCCTTCCCAGATTAGTACAACAGCAGCCTGGCTCAATGAACAATCTAGGGGTTGCCTTTTTCAAATTTATTGCTGGATAACTAGGGCATTGGGAGTGGGTGAGATACTCCATGGACAGTACTCAGAGGACACTCTCCACTTTGTCACTACTTCTTAGGATAGTCCCTATAGCAATGGTCCAGGAAAGTGAAATGCACTGGGGCCATCATCAGAAATGTCCCAGGCCAGGCATGCACTAGTATTGAGGTACAAAGAATGGCAGCAGCAACAGTCATTAGGATACTACACTCAGGTCTGTACTCACAATGTCTCTGCATACGTGGGTGACTCCTTCCAAAATCAGCCACACATTTCCCCCAGACCAGTGAAATCCCTTGATTAGTTTCACAGAGCTTGAGCAAACAGCCCCCCCCCAGCTTAAGTACCAGCTGGGACTTCAATAAGCACAGGAAGAAGTTGGGCTGCCTAAAAGTACAGCGGCTCTTCAGGCTGGAATCTTCTCTTCCTGGACAAGACTGAGGATTGCCTCAGTCCCCCAGACTATTTATGCACTCCCCAGCCATCCACTGGGCATCCTCCCCCAGGGATTCACTAAGATACCATAAATATTCAAGCAGCTGATTTGCCTCCTACCAACCCGTTATATTCTGGAATCCTCAGAACACAGGCGGAAGCAATAAAAGCTGCAGTCCAGGACAGCCCCAAACCATCACAAACTGTTCCACTGATTACAGGGGAGCCAAAAAAAATAAACTAAAAACAAAAGTTACCTAGCCTATCCAGTACCCTACTTAGGAGGGCGCAACTAATGCAGGGGCAAAAGTTTGGTCCTACACTCTGCACACTCGTGTTGGCACAATAGAAACCGCTCCATTAGGGGCACCGTCCCCCCTAATCCAGGCACCCGACGCCTAATCTACATGCTGGGCGCCTACGCATGGATTTCAATGTTTTGTGTTTTTTTGTTTTGAAGCACATGATTAGAGCCTGAGGCTCTAATTGGCTTCAAAAAGGGTGAGCCCACCCACTTGTGTGACAATAGCGAATTAATATTCACTATTGTCTTCCTTCTTCTCCAATCAGGAAGCGGGTCGTAGGACCCGATTGGCCAAGAGGAGAAGCGACTGTTTTGACCGAGAGCAGAAGCAGGGGGGAAGCCGCGGAGGAAGAGATGCAGGAGGGGAAGCTACTGAAGCTGCCTGCGATCTGGAAGGGGTAAGTGCGGGGCTGGTGGGCTGACGGGCAAGCGACGGGGGGATTTGTTCGCAGAGCGTCCGATCGACAGGGGGGGGGTCAAATGCTCTTTGTTTTCTGCCTCCCCCCCCCAAAAAAAAAAAAAATATATATATATATATATATATATATATACCACAGTTTGTAGATGCAATAACACACAAACCCATCAATATAAACTCATTGGGATTTTTTTTTTTTTTACCAAAGACATGTAGCAGAATGCAAATACAGAATTAGATTTTTTTTTTTTGGGGGGGGGGGGTATGTTTTATAGCAGAAAGTTAAAAAAAAAAGATTGTTTTTTTTTTTTTTTTGTCTGCCTTTTTTCATTTATCTATTAAAAAAAAAAAACTCAAACACCACCAAAAGAAAGCGCTATCTGTGTGAAAAAAATTATATAAATTTAGTTTGGGTACAGTGTTGAATGACCGTGCAATTACCAGTTAAAGCGACGCAGCGACAAAAAATGCCCTGGTCATGAAGGGGATAAAACCTTCTGGAGCGGAAGTGGTTAAAGTGATAGTAAACCGCGGTGCGCTGTCACCGCTGGGAGGGCCAACACCCTCCCCTGGTCTTTCTTCCGGGGTCACGTGCTCCGGCTATGTGATTGGCCAGAGCCGCGGTGACGTCACTCCAGCGCAATACGTGCAGGAGCCCTCGGTTCCACCACAAAGCTCTGGAGGTCCGGCAAGGTATGCTGGACCTTCAGAATGCACGCCCCGGTGACGTAACTGGCTGCATCCAGGTAAATAGCTCTTAAACGCTGCATGTTTAGGAGATATTCATTTTACCTACAGGTACATTACCTGACCGCGAGATTGTGTTTCCATCGCAATCCCATCGCGCTGGTTCTCGGCGACAGGGTGCTGTGCATGTCGCGCTGGCTCGCTCATCGGGAAAGGAAAACTTTTTTTTTCCTTTATTTTTTTTTCCTTTCGCGATGAGTGACAGGCAGTGCTGACAGCTGTCTGGTATGAATCATGAAGGGGAACGCTGTGCCAAATTTTAAATAAAAAAACGGCATGGGTTCCCCCCCCAGGGGCATACCAGGCCCTTAGGTCTGCTATGGATTTTAATGGGAACCCCCTATGCTGAAAAATCGCCCCCCCCCTCCTAAAATGTATCAGGCCGCATGCCCTCAACATGGGGGGGTGGGCGCTTTGGGCCCCCGCACCCCAAAGCACCTTGTCCCCATGTTGATGAGGACAAGGGCCTCTTCCCGACAACCCCGGAGGGCTTATGGGAATCCGGGAGCCCTATGTAATAAGGGGGCCCCCAGATCCCAACCCCCCACCCTATGTGAATGAAGATGGGGTACATGGTACCCCTACCCATTCACCTCGGGAAAATAGGGTCAATAAATAAAACACACTACACAGGTTTTTAAAGTAATTTATTAAGCAGCTCCAGGGGTCTTCTTCCGACTTCGAGGATCTTCTTCCGACTTCTCCGGCCTCTTCTCCCGGTGTCCAGTTCTTCTCCGGTGTTTGGCCTCTTCTCCCGGTGCCCGGTTCTTTTGTCGGGCTCCTCCGCTATCTTCTTCCGCTCTTTAGCTAGCAGTGACCCGGACTTCTGCGCCGTCTTCTCTCCTCTTCTATTCTTTCGATGTTGACACAATGCTCTCTCCTGCTAGAATGCTGTGTGCGAACTGTGCAACCCTTTATATTTGCATGGGGCGTGGTCACCGGGTGATGTCACCCGGTGACCCTGCCCCCTTATGACGCTACAGTCCCTGCGCGTGCTGGGACTGCGATGTCATAAGGGGGCACGGTCAACGCCTATATAAATGGTTGTTCAGCTCGCACACAGCATTCTAGCGGGAGAGAGTGTCGTGTCAACATCGGAAGAAGAGAAGAGGGGAGAAGACGGCGCAGAAGTCCGGGCCACCGCTAGCAAAAGAGCGGCAGAAAATAGCGGAGGAGACCGGCAGAAGAACTGGACACCGGGAGAAGAGGCTAAACACTGGGAGAAGAAGCCGAACACCGGGAGAAGAATGCTGTGTGCGAGCTGAACAACCATTTATATAGGCGTTGACCGCGCCCCCTTATGACATCGCAGTCCCAGCATGCGCAGGGACTGTAGCGTCATAAGGGGGCAGGGTCACCGGGTGACATCACCCGGTGACCACGCCCCATGCAAATATAAAGGGTTGCACAGTTCGCACACAGCATTCTAGCAGGAGAGAGCATTGTGTCAACATCGAAAGAATAGAAGAGGAGAGAAGACGGCGCAGAAGTCCGGACCACTGCTAGCTAAAGAACGGCAGAAAATAGCGGAGGAGACCGGCAGAAGAACTGGACACCGGGAGAAGAGGCTAAACACTGGGAGAAGAAGCCGAACACCGGGAGAAGAGGCCAAACACCGGGAGAAGAAGCCGAACACAGGGAGAACAGGCCGAACACCGGGAGAAGAACTGAACACCAGGAGAAGAGGCCGGAGAAGTCGGAAGAAGACCCCCGAAGTCGGAAGAAGCCCCCGGAGCTGCTTAATAAATTACTTTAAAAACTTGTGTAGTGTGTTTTATTTATTGACACTTTTTTCCCTAGGTGAATGGTTAGGGGTACCATGTACCTCATACTCATTCACTTAGGGTGGGGGGCTCTTATGAAAGGGGGCTCTCGGATTCCCATAAGCCCTCCGCCCGCAGACCCTGACAATTAACGGCCAGGGTTATCGGGAAGAGGCCCTTGTCCTCATCAACATGGGGACAAGGTGCTTTGGGGTGGGAGGGCCCACAGGGTGCCCCCCTGCCCCAAAGCGCCCACCCCACCATGTTGAGGGCATGCGGCCTGGTTTGGTTCAGGAGGGGGGGCATTCGCTTGTCCCCACCCCCATTCCTGACCGGCCGGGCTGCGTGCTCAGATAAGGGTCTGGTATGGATTTTGGGGGGGACCTCCATGCTGATTTTTCGGCGTAGAAGGTTCCCCTTAAAATCCATACCAGACCTAAGGGCCTGGTACGCCCCTGTGGGGGAACCCACGTCGTATTTTTAAAAAAAATTTGGCGCAGCAATCCCCCTCATGATTCATACTGGACAGCTGCATATCCTGCATAACTATTGACTCTAAGTCACCGCCTATTTCAGTAGATAATAGTTTTTGTTTTTTATGCAGCCCCTAGTGCAGTGCAGTATGCAAAAACAAAAGATCCAAAGTGAACCGAGTGTATGTGAATACACACAAAAAAGTGCAGTAAGGATGCGTCATATGGTCCCCTCCTGAAGAGGAAGGACCCTTCCCTGACCCCATCTGGGGCTCATGACTTCTGATGGAGGCAATGCACACTTAGGTCAACCTAGCCAAAAGGCCCCGCAGACCCTGCTCCTCATGATCAGTCAAAGCTGAACATAAAGTATCCGGTGAGGGGGTCTCCTGAGAAGAGACACCCCCCCAAGGCAGGGAAAGAAGGAACCTAAAGGCCATACATTCTCCCCCTAGTCTTCAGAGTAGGCCTGAAGACCAACACCCCACAATCAAGAGAGAAAAAACACAAATAAGTGCAAGAGAAAATACATTAAAAACAGGAACCAGTGCATATGCATTGGCTAGGCCTTGGGGCCTGGTAACAAAAATTGTCTTTGTCTCAGACAAAGGCCTAGCCCATGAAGTGCTATGGTGGCATTGTGGTCTAGTGCCCTTTCTCACAGTGGGGTCCCAAATCCACAGACATGCTAGGAGCAACCCGGATCACCACTCCCAGGAGGGCGCTTAACACTGCAGGCTTTCTGCCTCCCTGACTTTTGGCCAGTCAAGGCAGTCCAGTCCAGGAGGCACTGGGTCCTTCAGAATCTCCACACTAGGTATGTACTGCTAACTCCCATATTATCTAGCAGGTGCTTAAGTTAGGTTCCTTCCCATGTCGAAGATCCCTGTGGACCCCCATCATACCAACATGTAGGTGGGTGCAGTCTGTATTCCCCACTGTAGATGGCGCTTGACTGAAGTGGTAATGCAGAAGGGGAAGGACGGGAAGAATTTGGTTCCTCCATGATTTCCTTTGTTACAGGGAGACAGCTGTTCCGATTTGACGCTGGCACCCCACAAGACTTTGGTGGCCACCTTGGGTCAGGCAGTTCTATTTATGACTCTGGCTCCTGGGTTTGACCCACTTTATGCGAGTGGCTAATGTATGGACAGGTTCCCTGTCTAGCAGAGACAGTGCTTAGAGATAGGGAAAGGTTTTCGAGAGAGAAGGGGCAGTGAAGGCACTACGTCTGCCTCACTTCAGGAAGCCTCCCCTTTGGGTGTGGACTGGGAAGGCCACATTCCACACCTCACTGCAGATGCTGTTGGCATCTTTCAAGTCTTCAGAGCTCTGTTACTGTTCGTAAGTGGCTCTGGACGATCATGACCTAGTTGCACTGTGTTGAACCATTTCTGCAATATATTGCCTATCTTGGACTCTGTGTGTTTACTGCCCGCCACACCATGCTGCACCTTGCTCTCCAGCAGGGATACTATACAGCCAGCCAGCCCAGTTAAAAGTTCAGGATGATGACGGAATACCCTTACTGGATAACTACAAGAACAGAGCATACCCATGATTAACCTAAAGGCTGAGAAGTGAGTAGATAATACAGGGTTGCTTGCAGTGAACCAGCTGCAACCTCAGGCAAGTCTTGCCATCAATGGAAATCTACACCTGGCATCCGCAAAACAGTAATGTTTCAAGTAAGAAGAGCCAGGGAGAGCCCCAAAGATTTTGATTCCTCATTACTTGCAAAGGAGACTTGGTCTAAGCCACAATTCAGTTGCATTTTTGTCTACCAAGATCCAAGCTGACATTTCAAGCAGCTCCCCAGAAGTCTTGCTAGTAGTCAGTAGCCAGGGAAATGTATCTGTCTTCTATCCCAGTCTTCAAAAAGGGGAGTATCCACCACAACTTCACAGATTGAGAGCAGAGCCTCCTAGGGATAGAGTCTTCCAGAGTTCCTTCAAATCAACATAAAAGACCTTTCCATTTCTACCTATGCCTTCAAGAACTGCTTCAGGAATCAAGTCTTCAAACGTTCAAGATCATCTCAGAGTTATGCTGATGTTTTTTTAGACTTGTGTGTGTGTGTATATATATCTATATATATATCTATATCGATAGATAGATAGATAGATAGATAGATAGATAGATAGATAGATAGATAGATAGATAGATAGATAGATAGATAGATAGATAGATAGATAGATAGATAGATAGATAGATAGATAGATAGATAGATAGATAGATAGATAGATATAGATAGATAGATAATGATGGATAGATATGTTTTTCATGTTCTCCCTCTCTTGTTTTTTAGGTTTAAGGACAAAGTCATCCTCTTTGGACCTATATTGGGTTATGTGAAATCTTAAAGCAGATCTTCACTGCATCTGATCACCACAAACCAAGAAGCTATTTAGTTCATTTTTATTATTCAAAGCAAACCCCCCATCCATCCATGCCTCCATGCTTTATTTTGCTGAGAAATCACTTTGAAAAAACACCCCCCTTGCATTTCTGTCCACAGCCATCTTGACTAAGGGCAGACTATTAATGTAGCATTTACTTCCTGAAATCCACCTGCCCTTAGCTCAGTCATGCAAGCATTGTTATCTGGGGGAGCCCTTCCTCCTTTCCTCCCACCCTGAAGACACCTGGGCTACTTGACCTGCACTCTGCACTCTGCACAGGCCAGTCAAGTTCCTCCACCCCAAACTCACTCATCCATGTCTTTATGGACCTTGCTTTGTGCACTGGTCCAAATCATTTGGTGGAGGGGGGATTATGATGTGGGGTTGTTTTTCAGGGGTTGGGCTTGGCCCCTTAGTTCCAGTTAGGGGAACTCTTAAGGTGACAGCATACCAAGACATTTTGGGCAATTTCATGCTCTCAACTTTGTGGGAAAAGTTTGGGGATGGCCCCTTCCTGTTCGAAACATGACTGCGCACCAGTACACAAAGCAAGGTCCATAAAGACATGGATGAGCGAGTGTGGAGGAACTTGACTGACCTGATCTCAACCCGATAGAACATCTTTGGGATAAATTAGAGCGGAGGCTGTGAGCAAAGCCTTCTCGTCCAACATCAGTGCCTGACCTCACAAATGCGCTTCTGGAAGAATGGTCAAATGTTCCCATAGACACACTCCTAAACCTTGTGGACGGCCTTCCCAGAAGAGTTGAAGCTGTTATAGCTGCAAAGGGTGGGCCAACTCAATATTGAACCCTACGGATTAAGACGTAGGGTTCATGTGCGTGTAAAGACAGGTGTCCCAATTGGTAATACTTTTGGTAATATAGTGTATGCGTGAAAAAATTTAAAAATTGCCGTGGAACACAAGTGGTTAAGTGCATGTGTGATGAAACAAGAGTTTCCTTTGGTTTTAGTAGAGGTGTCAGAAGCAGTGAAATAAGGAGAATTATCCATATTTTTACCTTCTTCTTCAGCAGATATTGCAAAACTGAAATGGAAAAGCAGATCAGGTTATAAGGAAAATGATACTAGTGATTGAAGAAACGAGAAACTCAGCAGTAAAATCTATCAGCAGGGTTTGTATTGAGCTTTGTGTAACAATGTTCCTAATGCTGGCTATACATACCACATTTGTCAGGCAATTTTAACCATATTTGGTCACCAATAACCAAACACATTAATGCAACTCAGGGCCGGGATCAAAGGGAGGGGGGCAGAAGGGAAGCATGCCCCAGGCACAGCAACTCTAAAGTTAGGGGAGGTGACATTTCTGTCAGCGGAGCTTCATTTTCTGGAGCCCCCATCGGCACTAGCCCTAGCACTTGCCGCACAATATGGCTTCCTGTGCCAGCTTTGGTTTACGAATGACAATGTGCCTCAAATGACCGCCTCCTTGGTGCAGGAGAAGCAGCTGCCAGGAGGCTGGGCTTTCATGCTGCAGAGCAGGCAGTGCTTGCAGAACATGGCAGCTCGATCTCCTGGCAGCCACTCCTCCTGCACTGAGGACAGGGTAAGTAGCTGGGGGTCGGATTGGAGGGGATGACGATCTGTAGTAGGGGGGGAGGGTGTTAGAGAGAGAGAGATCTTCTTTGAGGGAGAGATGGGTGATGAGGACCGAACCCGCCTAAGCTATCCTGCCAGGAAGCCAATCTTAGGTAACTGGGGCATTCTCCGCCCCACAAGGGGCAAGTATACATACTGCTGTGGGGCAGAGAATGCCTCCACCTCTTAGTAGTGGAAGCTACCTGGTGGAATAGTTCAGGCGGGTTTACTGGAGAGGTGGGGCATTGTAGTGGTGTTTCTGGGAGAGACATCACTGACGCAGGGACATTTTGTTCTTCGCCGTCACACCACCAAGATAGAGTAGCGCTACCCCCTCAAGGGCTGCTGGATTTTGGGTCCCCCTTCTTCTGCACAGCCAGTCAACACACATTTTCGGCAAACACACAGTCAGTAGACCAGTACAAGAGCGTTGATTTTGATGTTTATTGGGGTAAACAATTTGGATGGAGTATAGGGAGGAATGGGATGCCCAAAACTAACTTAAAAAATGAACCTTTGAGTCCAACTCCAGCCTGTTGCTATGTGAGACTTCTTCCAAACAGACTAGCAGCAATTTCAATATCGGTCCCAGCACTGATATTTTAGCACCATCCTTCCCAAGCAGGGGGTAAGGGTTTGGCACTAGCAGTCCCTCCTAAATGGCTGGCTTGGTATTGCACCTGGCTTCCTTCCCCTATAGGCTATGGGCAATAAACAAACAGAGGTTACTCACTCAGTTCCTAGTGTCCTGTAGCAGGCATGGTAACTTCTGGTCAGGCCTCCTGCTGAACCAGTCCCATGTGCTTCCAGGGTGTCTCAACCAAGCCTAGCTGAGGCTCAAGGGGATGAGGGTTCATCTCAGCTTCCTTCCTTCTCTTTCTCTATCTCTCTCTCCCTCTGGCACCTTCTGCCCAGAGGCAGAGTCTCCCAGCACAGGGTTCCCCTCCAGGCCTCCGGATCCTGGGATCTCTCTCCACATGGCCAAACTCTACCATATTTAAGGGCTATCTCCCCCACTTTTTGGGCCATCCTTACCCAGGGATTGGCAGAGATCCCTTGAATTTTCAGGCTTTCATCTGTATACCCCCACACACTAAGTTCTGGAACTTACTAGAAGTTTCCAGAAGTCAGGGGGAGGCGACAGAGGCTCAGCCTGCAGAGCCAGCCAGCTAAACTACATTGAACTTCACAAATTTTCTGTGCCTTTGTAGCTCACACATCCCCAAAACATCAGCGATCCACCTCCGTGTTTCACAGTAGGAATGGTGTACCTTTCATCATAGGACTTGTTGACACCTCTCCAAATGAAGCATTTATGGTTGTGACCAAAAAGCTCAATTTTGGTCTCATTGCTCCAAATGACTTTGTGCCAGAAGGTTTGAGAGCTGTCTCTGTGCTGTTTGGCGTATTGTAAGCGGGATACTTTGTGGCATTTGCGTTAGTAATGGCTTTCTTCTGGCGACTTGACCATGTAGCCCATCTTTCTTCAAGTGCCTCCTTATTGTGCATCTTGAAACAGCCACACCACATGTTTTCAGAGTCCTGTATTTCACCTGAAGTTATTTGTGGGTTTTTCTTTGCATCCCGAACAATTTTCCTGGCAGTTGTGGCTGAAATTCTAGTTGGTCTACCTGACCGTGGTTTGGTTTCAACAGAACCCCTAATTTTTCACTTCTTGATTAGAGTTTGAACACTGCTGACTGGCATTCTCAATTCCTTGGATATCTTTTTATATCCCTTTCCTGTTTTTATACAGTTCAACTACCCTTTCCAGCAGATCCTTTGACAATTCTTTTGCTTTCCCCATGACTCAGCTACTATTAGTCCTGTCCTCTTTTCCACCCAACAGGGAAGGGGGGTTGGTGGTATTGTGCTGAGGGGGTGGTGGAGCTTCCCATCTTCACCCTGGATGCTGAATGACCTTATCCTGACACTGGTGCAACCTACCGGCAACAAATTCTAACAAGACTGTCAAAGTCCAACTCCAGGTCTCTGCAACATTCTACTGGGAGTCCATGGTGGCCCGATGATGGTGTGTTTGCAGGATGTGGGTTGTACGGCACTTAGAATGATTCAGTCTGAATGGTGACTGGCCCAGGATTGCAGAGAGTTGCGTCTGCAACGGACAGCAAAATAGGGGATGTAAGAATTCCAACCAGAGCTCCCTTTTTTTGCAATAAACAAATGGCTAAAAGTCTCTGAAATTGGCTGAAAATGACCCTGTTTTATATGGCTTCCACAACGCCGGTCATGCAGCTTATGATATCATTTCAAAGAATGTTTATTTGTCCATGAAGGAATTGCAAAAGTTTTAGAAATCTATTGTACTAAATGGTCAGCTCAATCAATAAACAATTATTTGCAACAAAAAAGGAAAGTCAAAAGAGCTGATGGCTTTTGTTCAAACTGATGGGTTATTGGTATTGAACGTTCCCTTGTCTGTTTGCACAGAGGGTGCAAAAAAATGGAAGGAAAAGGAACCACTCACCATATAAAAGCCTTAAGAAACAACTTATTGAGTCATCCAGCAAACAGACTACTCCATCCGATGTACAATCACTACCAATGTTTTTCACTCGTGTAGCACCCCTCTGACACCCCAAAGGCAAGAAGGCAATTTTAGAGGCCAGGGGTGGGTTAGCATTTCACCCCCCAGGGCTGAGTCCATGGCTAAAAAGGGGGGGAGGGGGACTGAGAAAAGATATTGGGAGCCACACACTTTTGTCTTTTCAAAAAATTTATTTTAAAACAGGGTTAGGGTTAGGGGTTAGGGGTTAGGGTTAGGGGGTTAGGGTTGGGGTTGGGGTTGGGGTTAGGGTTGGGGTTAGGGTTAGGGTTTCCCCTGGAAGAACAAGGCTAGGACTCAGGGATTGGAATAGGGACCACCCACAAAGGTCAAAGGTCAGCAGGCGTGGGGTTAGGGTTGGTGTTGGGGTTGGGGTTAGGATTAGGGGTAGGGGTTAGGGTTTGGGTTAGGGTTGGGGTTAGGGTTTCCCCTGGAAGAACAAGGCTAGGACTCAGGGATTGGAATAGGGACCACCAAAATGGTCAAAGGTCAGCAGGCGTGTCCCCCAGAGGTCAAAGGTCAAGAGATGTGGCTGACCCACCCCCACCAAAGTGTTCCACCTACCCCAACTAAGTCGGGACATCAGCAAGTCGGGGAAAGCGCTTTGGTGATGGTTAGTGGTTCCAGATACCCTAGCAGATCACTTACAGACTCTCTAGATCAATGTCCAGCTTCCCAGGGTCAGACCTTTAAGCCGAACCAGCAACACTGTAATCACCGGAAGATGTCAGGTGTGACGAAACACGCGGGGAGGAGCCTGCTGTGACGTCATTGCATTACCGGAAGTGTGTGGGATGCCATTTTGTACATCGGTCTGGGATTGTTTAGAAAGTGATTTGACATTTTCTAAATGCATGGCAACACATGGATTTATGATCAAGGAATCTCTCTGGAGGTACCCTTAATGAGGAGCAAGGTATACCTAACATTCTAAGGATCCTGTTCGGGAAGCTTCCTATGAGCCTTTTGGGGTAGATTTTTGGGGTGCGTTCTGACCTTGCTGTTACCAGAAGGTCATGGCTATCTGGTAAGCCTTTAGTGTATTACCTTGTGGAGGACCTTTCAACTTTCCTTTGAGACACCTTAGTTTCCTAACCATTTATGGATTTGGTCACCTTCATCACACGTTTTGCTGGATATTTATTTCACTTTTTGACTTTTTCTTTTTATATTTTCTATGACTATGATAATATCTCGTAACGTGTTTGCACTTTCCCCTAAAATATTTTTGTACACCTAAGCACAGTTTATGTTCCGGATAACAACACTGTAAGTGCGTTCCCAAATTTGAGTGCATTCTCCAAGTGAGTCAACTAGCCCTCCCGAGAGACCAGCCTTCTTCCTGGCTCTCTCCAGCCAGGGGCCTCCCCTGGGTCTCTTCCTTGGCACAGCTTTCTCCAGACCAGGCAGGACAGCTTTAGGACCACTTCAGCACACGTTAGCCCCCACAACAGGAAGAAAAAAAATCTCTAACACAATGTTCACTTCATAAAGAATGAAGACAGCAGATATTCAAATAAGACTTATATAGGGAGATGTGTTTCATCTCTTTGTATCATCTGAGGCTGTTCACTTCCCTGGAAATACGGGAGGGTTTACATCCGCTTTAACCACTTCAGCCCCATGAAAGGATTTGCCCCCTTAATGACCAGGCCATTTTTTTGTGATTCGGCACCGCGTCACTTTAACTGACAATTGCGCGATCGTGTGACGCTGTGCCCAAACAAAATTGACGTCCTTTTTTTCCCCACAAATAGAGCTTTCTTTTGGTGGTATTTTATCACCTCTGAGGTTTTAATTTTTTGCGCTATAAACCAAAAAAAGAGCAACAATTTTGAAAAAAAATAAATAAATTTTTAACTTTTTGTTATAATACATATCCAAAAAAACAAAGTATAAAAAAACTAATTTATTCATCACACATATCCAAAAAAAGTACAAAAAAACTAATTTATTCATCACACATTTCCAAAAAAACAAAGTATAAAAAAACGAATTTATTCATCACACATATCCAAAAAAACAAAGTATAAAAAAACTAATTTATTCATCACACATATCCAAAAAAAAAAAAGTATAAAAAAACGAATTTATTCTTCACACATATCCAAAAAAAAGTATAAAAAAACGAATTTATTCATCACGGTAAACAGAATGAGGGACTAGAGGTCATAGGCCTCGGGACTTTTTAGGTGTTCAATAAAAGAGTAAATATTTACATAATATTGATAACACAATGTATATTTTATTTATAAATCTTTAAAAAAGGCATAAGACAATTTCAAATTAACAAATACAGTAATTCCAATAAAGATGTGATACAGAGGTTAATACCACTTTCTCGACATGTTTCGCTCGCTGGAGCTTCCTCGGAAGATAAAATGTGGCATCTGATCAACTACAAATAAAAATTCACAATAAGTACTCATGCTCAAGATATATCTTACGTCCATGTCATGTTCGTTTGGCATTTATCATCTAACTATACAATTACTATCATAGAATATTAAAATAGTAAAATTTAGGGACATAGGTGTGAACACACAACTATTCAAAAACAACAACAAAAATTTACATAGAAAAAAATAAAATAAAATATTTTTTTTTTTTTACGTTGATCTCTGTCATGTCTCCTGTCAGAATGGGGATCCGCCTTGTTTACAAAGGCAAATCCCAATTCTGCCTCTGTACTAAGCGATCGCGGGTTGGCGGCGGACATCAAGTCTGCCCGACCCGCGGACACGCTCCCACAGCGCGCAGTGGGAGTGAGAGCGTTCCGGCGCGTGCCCACCCGCTATCACAACTGCGCAAGCCGACGTACAGCTACGGAGATTCGCGCAGGAGAGCCGACCTGCCGCCGTATAACTACTAGTGGTTAAGGTAAAAAATGTTTAGGGTTTACAACTACTTAATGTTGATGTATATACTGGATTTGACTAACCTTGAAGAAATGAACATTGCTTGACGAAACACGTTGAGATATAGGCTATTATGCACCTACCTGTCTATAGCCGCAATGTTGCTTATATCTAAAATATACATCAATGTTTACATGTACTTGTTTCTAACTCTATATATTATGACACATGTATTGTTCATTGTGTCAGTTTTTAACCTGAACATGGAATAAAAGATTACAGCCATGGGGAGGTCAGAATCTAGGATTACTCCTAGCACCCTGGCATGACCCGGAGGGAAGGATAGTTCTTCTATTGATTTTCATAATTACATTGGAGGCAAATTTTGGCAACATATTGGCAATTAATGTTGCCAAAGTCACTCGTGTTTGTCTCACGCATTATACTTTGGGGCCCCCAAAGTCATATGACCGCCCCCCCGCAGTATTTTTCCTGCAATGTGTCAGCAGACCCTCCACCGTGAAAAAAAAATGGCAGTATTTTTATTACAGTTCTTCGATTCATTACTATTTATACCATATTCTAATTGAAGTTTGTTCTTCTAACTAGAAATACAGAATCTCCTGAAGAAGCGGCATTTACAGTCGAAACATGTAGAGCATTTTTTTAATTCTTCGAGGACCTTTGGAACACCCAAGAGAAAAATGCCATATCTCAGTGTGGGCTTTTCCTGATACAAATAGTATAGCCCCACAGGAAGTATATAGTCGGTACTCCCCTTGGGCTAACCAATGGGTCCTCTCTCTATATATCTTTTTGTGTTTTATTCAACGTGTACTGTATACATATGTATTTATGTGAACGATTAAAACTTTGTTATATCTTTCTACACATGGCGTTAAAGTCCATTTAAACTTAGATGTAAGCAAAATTGTGGGTATAGACAGCCTATATCTCAACGCGTTTCATCAGGCAATGTTCGTTTCTTTAAGGATATTCAAATCCAGTATATAAATCAGCTTAAAGTAAACCCTAAACATTTTTTACCTTAAAGTGGATGTAAACCCCTTACATATACCCAGTAAGGTGAACAGCCTCAGATGATACAAATCTCCCTACATAAGTTTAATAATAAAAAAAAATATATGTAATAAAAATAAACTCTTTTTTTATTATTATTATTTCTCAGATCTGTCTCAGGATATGAAGGTTGTGACCTATAAGTATAAAGACATGTTTTGTTCATTTAGTTCTCATTAATTCCATTTGAATCCCCCCCCCCCAGTTATATTTTTTATTCATTCTCCAGGGCATAATCTATTGTAACATTTCCATTCTAACAATTCAGCTGACGCACCCAAATGTTCCAATTAAAATAATAAAAAAGGAAATAACCGACAATAAAAAACGCGGGCCTCACGTTGTCTCCGGCATGTTGGAAACCTCTCTTCTGTGATTTCTGTTGTGTTTTCTCGAGGCGCAAAGAAAAAGTTTTGGCATAATGAAGGTGATCGGAGGGTTTCTCAGAGGGACGCTCGCTGCTCCGTGCCGTAAATAAGATCCCAGGAGGCGTCGTGTCATTTCTCTACTCTAGTGAAATTTGCCTTTTAAATCGCATTGTCTGCGTGTGATATAATGAGGGGCGAATGACGCCGCGAGACTCCGCGCTGAAAGTCCATCTTTGAAGAAGAAAATCAATCGATAAACACAACCATTCAACACGTCTACTTCCATTTCTTGTGATAGGTGTGCGGCTAAGGCGCAAACCTAGTACCTGACACCTTCACAAGTCAGGTGTCAGGCTGCACTCCCCCCTCCCCTCCCCCCCACCATATTACACTGATAGAAGAGACAAAATACACAGTAAAAGCTTTTTATTCCTAGTCCAGATGGGTCAGCGGTCACACACAGAGGCTACACATGTCTTTTGTTTTTAAGCCTTACACTTGTGCCTCACGTCCACTTTAAAAGTATTATTATTATGAATAATAATAATAATAATAATAATAATAATAGTAATAATAATAATAATATTTTGTTTTTTTACTACTATTATTATTATTATTATTATTAATTTTATTATCATTAGCAGTAGTAGTAAAAAAACAGAATATTATTATTATTATTATTATTATCAGCCCCTACCCTGTCCACCTTTAGGAGATCCTTGAAAACTCATTTATTCAGGGAAGCCTATCCCACACCCACATAACTGTCCCTAAGCCACCCCCATCAAATCATTCTTTGCAGCTATTACCTTTTGTACCACCACCCCCTCCCTTTAGAATGTAAGCTCTACGAGCAGAGGGCCCTCCTGTACCTTTTGTATTGAACTGTATTGTAATTGTGTTGTCCCCCTTATACATTGTAAAGCGCTGAGTAAACTGTTGGCGCTATATAAATCTCGTATAATAATAATAATAATAATAATAATAATAATAATAATAATAATAATAATAATAATAATAATAATAATAATAATAATAATATTATTATTATTATTATTATTATTATTATTATTATTATTATTATTATTATTATTAGCATTAGTAGCATTAGTAGTAATAGTACTAATAGTAAAAAAAAATTATTATTATTATTATTATTATTATTATTATTATTATTATTATTATTATTATTATTATTATTATTATCAGTAGTAGTAGTAGTAAAAAAACTGATTATTATTATTAATATTGTTTTTTATTATTACCAGTAGTAGTAATAGTACTAATAGTAGTAGTAGTAGTAAAAAAAAAAAAAGAATATAAATATTACTATTATTATTATTATTATTATTATTATTATTATTATTATTATTAATATTATTATTATTATTATTATTATCAGTAGTACTAATAGTACTAATAGTAGTGGAAGTAGTAGTAAAAAAACAGACTATAAATATTACTATTATTATATTATTATTAATAATAATAATAGTAGTAGTAGTACTACTACTACTACTACTACTACTACTACTAATAATAATAATAATAATAATAATAATATTATTATTATTATTATTATTATTATTATTATTATTATTATTATTATTATTATTATTATTAATATTATTATTATTACAGAATTAATGGTGTTATTATTATTATTATTATTATTATTATTATTATTATTATTATTATTATTAGCAGTAGTAGTAATAGTACTAATAGTAGTAGTGGTAGTAAAAAAACAGAATATAAATATTACTACTATATTGATTAATAATAATAATAATAATAATAATAATAATAATAATAATAATAATAATAATAAGAAGAAGAAGAAGAAGAAGAAGAAGAAGAAGAAGAAGAAGAAGAATACTAATAGTATTGTTATATGGGGTAAACAATTAAAATAAAGAAGGGGGTAAGAGTATTATTGTACCATTTTTTTTGTTGTTTTTGTTTTATTTTGTTTTTGTTTTGTTTTTTGTTTTTTTTACATTATCAATATTTTTTTATTTTGATAATAAAAAAGGATACTACTGGAAACATTAAAGAGATATGAAATAAAGAAAAAGAAAAAAAAAACACTAGGTCGGACTTTAGAGGCAGGTTGGACTACCGAATTTATTTAAAAAATCCATATTTTATTGGTAAACAAAAGTATAATTAAAGAGTTATGTTTTCCTAGTCCAGATGAGATCTGTTGTGACCTGCTAAAAACAAAAAGGTTCTTTTTTTTTTTTTTTTTATTCTTGCGTTTGTGCCTGACAGGAATGGGAAACTACTGCCACCAACATGTACAGAGAAGTATTATTATTAATATTTGTGATATTATTATTATTATTGTTGTTGCTGTTGTTGTTGTTATTACTATTATCATAGGGCTAAAAAAGGATAAAAAAAGGAACTTTTTTATTATCTTTATTAATAATAGTACTGCTACTATTACTACTGCTATGAATAATAATAATAGTAGTGTTGTTATTTTTATTATTATGAGCAGTACTAGTAATAGTACTAATAGTTGTCCTTTTTTTGTGATACGACACTGCGTCACTTTAACTGACAATTGCGCGGTCGTGCAACGCTGTACCCAAATAAAATGTAAAATGTATGTCCTTTTTTTCCCCAGAAATAGAGGTTTTTTTGATGGTATTTGATCACCTCTGTGTTTTTTTTTGTTTTTTTTTGCGCTGTACACAAAAAAAGACCGACAATTTTGAAAAAAAATAAATAATTTTTTTTTTACTTTCTGCTATAAAACATATCCAATAAAAAATGTTAAAAATCTAATTTCTAGTTATCACATCTACAAACTATGGGATAGATTTATGGACTTTTTATTTTTTTTTTTATACTACTGTAGTAATGGCAGCGGTCAGCGATTTTTAGCAGGAACTGCGACATTGTGGCGGACAAATCGAAGACAAAGTGAGACTTTTTGGGGGACCGATGACACTAATACTGTGATCAGTGCTAAAAAAAAAATGCACTGTCACTGTATTAATGACACTGGCAGGGAAGGGGTTAACATCAGGGGAGATCAAAGGGTTAAATGTGTTCCCTGCCAGTGCATGCTAACTGTTTTGGGTGATAGACATGTGCACAACGAAAAAATGTGTTTAGTTTCAATACGTTATTTACATTTAGTTAAATTAATTTAATTTTATTTCGGAATTTGTTTCGTTTATTCGTTTTTGAATTTGAATAGTTTTCTAATTTTTAAAAAGGATAAAACAGAATAGAAAAAAATAAAGGAATAGAATAGAACATTTTTATTTATTTTTTTTCTATTCTATTCCTTTATTTTTTCTATTCTATTTTTTCCTTTTTGGAAATTGGAAAACTATTTGAATAAATAAATAAAAAATTTCTATTCTATTCCTTTTTTTTTCTATTTTATTTTAATATCTTTGGAAATTGGAAAACCATTAAAATTCAAAAAGTTTTCAAATTTGGATTTGAGTTTTTGTTATTTCTGATTCGTTTCAATTCTGTACTAATCTAATTCAGAAATCCGGATACATCCAAATTTTCGATAGCGAAAATCCGTCAGAATTTTCAATTCGGAACGAAACGAGCCGCACATGTCTAGTGGGGGATGGTTGCACTGTAGGAAGACAGAGATCCGTGTTCTTGCTTAGCAGGAACACAAGATCTCCATCTTCCTTACTAGCAGAAACGGCGATCTGCCTTATTTACATAGGCAGGCCGCCATTCTGCCTCTCTCTGATCAATCGCCAGGTTTTCGATGGACATCGGGTCTGCCGGACCCGCTGATTGGCTCCTGCCGTGTGCAATCACGGCGGGAGCGGGGCTCTGGCGGTACGCACACATGTGTGCCCCTGAGCCCTTGAAAAAAAAATCACATACAGGTACGTGATTTTGCACTTAAGGGCCGCCCTGCCGCAGTAAATGTACGTGGGGCGGTCCTTAAGGGGTTAAACCTCATAACAAAATTCTCAAATATTGCAGTTTACCAATCCTTCTGGTGACCCCGCCCATTAACTAGACATGTGCAGATGAAAAAAATTTGTTTCATTTTTATTTCAATCCGTTATTTGAATAAATTAGTTTAGTTGAATTTGTTTCATTCGTTCAATTCGTTATTCGGAATTAGTTTCATTTATTCGTTTTCAAATCGATTCGAATTTTTCAAATTTGGATCGATGCGAAAAGTTTTCGAATCAATTTAGAATAGTTTTCGAATTCGAATAGTTTTCTAATTAGAAGAATTTCCAAAGAAAAGAAAATAGAATAGAAAATAAAGGAATAGAATGGAAAATAAATAAATAAACATTTTCTATTCTATTCCTTTTTTTTTCTATTCTATTTTATTCTCTTTGGAAATTGGAAAACTATTCGAATTAGAAAAATATTCGAAAAGTATTCGAAAATGATTCCAATTTGAATTTCGTCCAAATTTTTTTTTTTGGAATTAGTTTTGTTTATTAGTTTTCAAATCTATTTGAATTTTTCAAATTCAAATCGATTCGAAAAGTTTTTGAATAAATTTCGAATAGTTTTTGAATTCGAAAAATTTCCAAAGAAAAGAAAATAGAATAGAAAATAAAGGAATAGAATAGAAAAAAAACTATACATTTTTTCTATTCTATTCCTTTATTTTCTATTCTATTTTATTCCCTTTGTTAATTTGAAAACTATTCAAATTCGAAAAGTATTCAAAAAGTATTCGAAAACGATTCAAATTTGAATTTCGTCCAAATTTTTTTTTTTTTAATTAGTTTCATTTATTAGTTTTCAAATCGATCCAAATTTTTCTAATTCGAATTTGGATCGATTCAAAATGTTTTTGAATCAATTTCGAATAGTTTTCGAATTCATACAATTTCCAAAGAAAAGAAAATAGAATAGAAAATAAAGGAATTGAATAAAAAAAAATAATAAATAAGCATTTTCTATTCTATTCCTTTTTTTTCTATTCTTTTTTATTGTCTTTGGAAATTTGAAAATGTATTCAAATTCGAAAAGTATTCGAAAACTATTCGAGAATTATTCGAATTTGAATTTCGTACAATTTTTTTTTTTTTTGGATATAGTTTTGTTCATTCGTTTTCAAATTGATTCAGATTTTTCAAATTCAGATCAATTCGAAAAGTTTTTGAATCAATTTCGAATAGTTTTCCAATTCTAAAAATTTCCAAAGAAAAGAAAATAGAATAGAAAATAAAGGAATAGAATAGAAAAAAACTATTCAAATTCGAAAAGTATTCGAAAACGATTCAAATTTTAATTTCATCCAAATTTTTTTTTTTTTGGAATTAGTTTTATTTATTCGTTTTCAAATCGATTCAAATTTTTCGAATTTGAATTTGGATCGATTCAAAAAGTTTTTGAATCAATTTCGAATAGTTTTCGAATTCGAAAAATTTCCAAAGAAAAGAAAAGAAAATAGAATAGAAAATAAAGGAATAGAATAGAAAAAAAAAAATAAATACAAATTTTCTATTCTATTCCTTTTTTTTTCTATTCTATTTTATTCTCTTTGGAAATTTGAAAACTTATTCGAATTCGAAAAGCATTCGAAAACTATTCGAAAACGATTCAAATTTGAATTTCGTCCAAATTTTATTTTGGAATGAGTTTAGTTTATTTTTTTTCAAATTGATTCAAATTTTTCAAATTCAGATCAATTCGAGAAGTTTTTGAATCAATTTGAATAGTTTTCCAACTCTAAAAATTTCCAAAGAAAAGAAAATAGAATAGAAAATAAAGGAATAGAATAGAAAAAACTATTCAAATTCGAAAAGTATTCAAAAACGATTCAAATTTGAATTTCGTCCAAATTTTTTTTTTTGGAATTAGTATTATTTATTCGTTTTCAAATCGATTCAAATTTTTCGAATTTGAATTTGGATCGATTCAAACGTTTTTGAATCAATTTCGAATAGTTTTCAAATTTGAAAAATTTCCAAAGAAAAGAAAATAGAATAGAAAATAAAGGAACAGAATAGAAAAAAAGGATTCAAATTGGAAAACGATTCGAAAACGATTCGAATTTGAATTTTGTCCAATTTTTTTTTTTGGATTTAGTTAATTTTATTTGTTTTTAAATTGATTCAAATTTTTCAAATTCAGATCAATTCGAGAAGTTTTTGAATCAATTTTGAATAGTTTTCCAATTCTAAAAATTTCCAAAGAAAAGAAAATAGAATAGAAAATAAAGGAATAGAATAGAAAAAAATAAATAAAAATTTTCTATTCTATTCCTTTTTTTTTCTATTCTTTTTTATTCTCTTTGGAAATTTGAAAACTATTCAAAATTCAAAAACTATTCGAATTTGAATTTTGTCCAATTTTTTTTTCCTTATTTCGGATTCGTTTAAATTCAGTACTATTCTAATTCGGAAATTCGGACAAATCCGAATTTCCGAAAAAAATGAAAGTATGTCCGAATTTTAATTCGGAACGAAACGAACCGCACATGTCTACCATTAAGGCACTTCCTATCCTAGGGTGACAACGCTCACTCACCTTACTGTATCTGCTGAGAACCAGCCTTGTCACTTGAGGACAAGACATGGAGGATTTGTTTTATAGCCAACAGGAGAACAATCCAAGAATGTATGTAGTAATAAACAATAAAAACAAAATAATAACATAAAAATAATAATAAAATAAAATAATAACAAAATAATACAAAATTTGAAAAAAATAATAATGTAAAAATACTAAACAATGTAAGGGAATAAAATAACGTAACTGATAAGAGTATAAAGTGGGAAAAGCTTACACAATCTCTGACATATTCAACACATTTTGCTTTTCTTCTTTTTTTTGGAATTATTGGACATATAGCAAAACACATTTAATTTTATATTTAACCACTGAAAGCAAATTCAAAGAGCCTGAAAATAACTTTTGAAATTAAATTAAAACATTAAAAGCTTTAATGAGATTTTAGTGATTTGGGATTATTACATCTTCTTTAGGGAAAACAAAAAGAAAAAAAAATCAGTTCTCCGAGTGCTGAAATGACATGAAAACAATTTCAGCACCTCGGAGAGCTCCGCTCTGCACTGTCCCCGTTCTCTCACATTCATCGGCTGTCAGATCCACGCAGTGAACATTCACCGATGGTAAATGTGTCTTGTGAATGTCCAGCAGGAATTGTACTTTAAAAATACACTCACCAGCCACTCTATTAGGTCTACCTTACTAGTAGCGGGTTGGACCTCCTTTATTAGGTCCACCGTGCTATTAGCGGTTTGGACCCCCTTTTGCCTTAATTCTTGGTGGCATAGATTCAACGAGGTGTTGGAAACGTTCCTCAGAGATTTTGCTCCATAGTGACATGATGGCATCACGCAGTTGCTGCAGATTTTTTCAGCTGCACATCCATGATGCCGAATCTCCCGTTTTCCACCACATCCCAAAGGTGCTCTATTGGATGAGATGTGGTGAGTGTGGAGGACATCGGAGTACAGGGACCTCATTGTCCAGTGGTGAGATGATTGGAGCTTTGTGACATGGAGCATTATCCTGCTGGAAGGAGCCATCAGAAGATGGGGACACTGTAGTCATAAAGTAATGGACATGGTCAGCAACAATACTCAGGTAGGACGTGGTGTGTAAACCATGATCAATTGGTACTAAGGGGCCCAAAGTGTGCCAAGAAAATATCCTCCCCCCCACACCATTACATCACCCCCACCACCAGCCTGAATCGGTGATAGAAGGCAGGATGGATCCATGCGCCAATTTCTGACCCCACCATCTGAATGTCGCAGCTGAAATCCAGACTCATCAGACCAGGCAACATTTTTCCAATCTTCTATTCCCCAATTTTGGCGATCCTGTGCCAATTGTAGCCTCAGTTTCCTGTTCTTAGCTGACAGGAGCGGCACCCGGTGTGGTCTTCTGCTGCTGTAGCCCATCTGTTTCAAGGTTGGATGTGTTGTGCTTTCAGAGATGGTATTCTGCATACCTTGGATGTAACGAGTGGTTATTTGAGTTACTGTTGTCTTTCTATCATCTGGAACCAGTCTGCCCATTCTCCTCTGACCTATGACATCAACAAGGCAGTTTCCTCCACACAACTGCCTCTCACTGGATATTTTCTCTTTTTTCCACCATTCTCTGTAAACCTGAGAGATGGTTGTGGGTGAAAATCCCAGAAATACTCCAGCCTGATTAGCAATTTGTGTTACCAAGCAATTGAACAGGTGCACCTAATAACAGTGGCGGCTGGTGCTCAAAATTTTTGGGAGGGCGCTAACAAACTGAAAAATTCTGAAAAAAAAATCAATTGCAGCCTCACTGTGCCCATCAAACGCAGCCACTGTGCACATCAATTGCCACCACTTCACCATCAAACACAGCCACTGTGCCAAACGCAGCCACTGTGCCCATCAATTTCCGCCACTGTGCCATCAAATGCTCCCATTGTGCCCCATCAAATACAGCTACTGTACCCATCATATGCAGCCACTGTGCCCATCTTATGCAGCCACTGTGCCCCATCAAATGCAGCCTCACTGTGCCCCATCAAACGCAGCCACTGTGCCCATCAATTGCTGACACTGTACCATCAAACACAGCCACTGTGCCAAACGCAACCACTATTCCCATCAATTGCCGCCACTGTGCCATCAAACGCAGCCACTGTGCCCATCAAACACAGCCACTGTGCCATATCAAATGCTCCCACTGTGCCACATCAAATACAGCTACTGTGCCCATCATATGCAGCCACTGTGCCCCTCATATGCAGCCACTGTGCCCCTCAAATGCAGCCTCACTGTGCCCGATCTAATGCAGCCTTGCTGTGCCCCATCTAATGCAGCCTTGCTGTGCCCGATCTAATGCAGCCTCACTGTGCCCATCAAATGCAGCCCTGAGCCTCACTTACCTTGAAGGCAGCTCCGCTCGCGCCGTGCATTCCACGGAGTTGCTGACATCACGTTCCGGGTTCTCTGAAACAGGGAAACCGGAAGTAACCTCTTCACTGGAACAACAAAGCTCCTGCCCGTAGTAATACTACAGGCGGAAGCTGCTCGTCACTTTGGATTGCGCCACAAAGCAGGTCAAAAGCCTGCAAATGAAGCACCTTGTCTACAATCTCCTGATTGCATTGATGTGGCTTTTCCCATAGTGCACTGTGTCCGGCGCCCGAACACAGTGCACTTAAAGAACATCTTTTTCTATTTTTTTTTAAAGGGACCTTTTTTTTCTGACTGCTGGGTGGGGTGGGGGCGCCGCCCATGCACCCCCTATGGACGGGCCGCCACTGCCTAATAAAGTGACCGGTGAGTGTATTTGCCGGCAAACGCACTGGTGAAAATATTCCTCTTCAACTAGCTATCACTATATCAACCAATACTAAAAATAAATAAAAAATAGCATTGTGCCACTTCAAAACAAAAACTAGTGATTACATAAAAAACAAAAACTGATTACAATAACATAAAAAAAAATATCCATAACAATAAAAACAATTTTTGGTCACTTGCAAAATAATGGCCGTGATTATGTGACAAACAATAGACAATACAATCATACAATTATATCTGTGACAAACAAAGTGAAAATATTCAGGTCTGTGAAACCACAACCCCCCCGGTGCTGTCAAGACAAACATGTGCTCCACCTCACCTCCAGGCTTCGACCCATATCATGTATACAGGTCAAATATACGTATCTTTGTCCTGAAGGCAACAGCTGGGTTTGTGGTCTACAAATAAGATCTGATTATCCAAAACTTCTAACAATAGCTGCATTTCCCCTTTAAAGAACATCCACCATGTAACTGCAAATAGGCTCAAACCTTATAGAAAGTCATAATAATGTAGTAACCTTGGTTAAAATGTACTTTATTAAAACTCAAATGCACTCATATACGGTGCCTTGAAAAAGTATTCATACCCCTTGAAATTTTCCACATTTTGTCATGTTACAACCAAAAACGTAAATGTATTTTATTGGGAATTTTGATCTGATAGACCAACACAAACAACACAAAGTGGCACATAATTGTGAAGTGGAAGGAAAATGATAAATGTTTTTTACATTTTTTTTTTTAAATAAATATGTGAAAAGTGTGGGGGGTATTTGTATTCAGCCCCTTTTACTCTGATACCCCTAACTAAAATCTAGTGGAACCAATTGCCTTCAGAAGTCACCTAATTAGTAGATAGAGTCCACCTGTGTGTCATTTAATCTCAGTATAAATACAGCTGTTCTGTGAAGCTCTCAGAGGTCTGTTAGAGAACCTAAGTGAACAAACAGCATCACGAAGGCCAAGGAACACACAGACAGGTCAGGGATAAAGTTCTGGAGAAGTATAAAGCAGAGTTAGGTTACAAAAAAAATACCCCAAGCTTTGAACATCTCACGGAGCTCTGTTCAATCCATCATCGGAAAATGGAAAGAGTATGGCACAACTGCAAACCTACCAAGACATGGCCGTCCCCTAAACTGACCGGCCGGGCAAGGAGAGCATTCATCAGAGAAGAGCCAAGAGGTCCATGGTAACTCTGGAGGAGCTGCAGAGATCCACAGCTCAGGTGGGAGAATCTGTCCACAGGACAACTATTAGTCGTGTTCTCCACAAATCTGCCCTTTATGGAGGAGTGACAAGAAGAAAGACATTGGTGAAAGAGAGTCATAAGAAGTCCCATTTGCAGTTTGCGAGAAGCCATGTGGGGGACACAGCAAACATGTGGAAGAAGGTGCTCTGGTCAGATGAGACCAAAATTGAACTTTCTGGCCTAAAAGCAAAACGCTATGTGTGACGGAAAACCAACACTGCACATCACCCCGAGCACACTATCCCCACTGTGAAACATGGTGGTGGCAGCATCATGATGTGGGGATGCTTTTCTTCAGCAAGGACAGGGAAGCTGGTCAGAGTTGATGGGAAGATGGATGGAGCCAAATACAGGGCAATCTTAGAAGAAAACCTGTTAGAGTCTGCAAAAGACTTGAGACCGGGGAGAAGGTTCACCTTCCAGCAGGACAACGACCCGAAACATCCAGCCAGAGCTACAATGGAATGGTTTAGAGCAAAGCATATTCATGTGTTAGAATGGCCCAGTCACAGTCCAGACCTAAATCCAATTGAGAATCTGTGGCAAGACTTGAAAATTGCTGTTCACAGACACTCTCCATCCAATCTGACAGAGCTTGAGATATTTTTCGAAGAAGAATGGGCAGAAATGTCTCTCTTTATATGTGCAAAGCTGGTAGAGACATCCCCAAAAAGACTTGCAGCTGTAATTGCAGAGAAAGGGGGTTCTACAAAGTATTGACTCCGGGGGGCGCCATACAAATGTACCCCCCACACTTTTCACATATTGATTTGTAAAGAATGTTGAAAAACATTTATCATTTTCCTTCCACTTCACAATTATGTGCCACTTTGTGTTGGTCTATCACATAAAATCCCAACAAAATATATTTACGTTTTTGGTTGTAACATGACAAAATGTGGAAAATTTCAAGGAGATATGAATAATTTTTCAAGGCACTGTAGATAAAAGAGATGTTTGCAATATATGTATATATCTATATATATAAAGATATATATCTCTATATATATAGAGATATATATATATATATATCTATATATATCATCTGGATTATGTAATTCACTATACGTAATGACGTCACCCGGCTCCACCCAACACGGTGCGTCATCAGCTTACATTACTAAATTTCAAGGGGTGTGAATACTTTTTCAAGGCACTGTAGATAAAAAAGATGTTTGCAATATATATGAATATATCATCTGGATTATGTAATTCACTATCCGTAATGACATCACCCGGCTCCACACAACACGGTGCGCCATCAGCTTACATTACTTTATCAGGGGTATCATCTGGAATCTTTCTGTGCTACTATGTTCCATACTTCTTTGATTACTCCAACTACTACTTTGGTGTCTTCTCTCTCTGCCTCTATTGGACAGACTAAAAGTCATTGGTGAGGAACAAGGGCATTAATAATCTTGCTTAGTTTGCAAGCTTCCTATCCAACAGTGCCTGACCTCACAAATGTTGTCTTGGCTGAACGGGCACAAATTCCCACAGCCACACCTCAATGTCTTGTGGAAGGCCTCCCCAGTAGAGCAGAAGCTGTTATGGCTACAAAGTTGGACAACTACATTTCAGTGACCATGGTTTTGCAATAGGATGTCCAACAAGCTCATATAGGCTTCATGTGTGTGGACACTTAGCGGTGCATGCCGAATAAGGCTGACAAGTGAATGGCTGTAGGTGGCCATGCTTGGATAAATGCCAATGGCTTCTGCAGAAAAGGCACTGCAGGTGCAAGCATGGCTAAACACCAACACAGCCATTGACACGGGTAAATGCCACTTACAGCCATTAACTTTTATTGGTGGCCGTATGTGGCACATGTGGCTCTCCGGGTATCAGAAAGCAACAGCGACGTTACACCTTAAACCATACAGGAGATGCTAAGCGTTTGTGGGCATGAGGCCATAGATGTGATGGTCAGGTATTCACAACTGCTTAGCCTGCATACTAAGAACCTGTTCTTATGTAAAAGTGCCTATCAAAATAATAGGCCAATAGGAAGACAAGGCAGTTGAAAGGGGGGAGGGGGAGCTAGGTAGACTTTTACGGGAAACATCAGGACCTGCATGAGACTTGAGCCGACTGTATCTCGGGATCTATTGACCATTTTGTCATGTGATTTTCTCTGATGGTAAACTCTACTTATGCTTTCGTTGAATGGCCCAGCCTGGTGTCAGGACCACATAAAGGATTATGTTATATTTAGTTAATTAAGAAGTTAAGGCCATTTGTACAATGCGTTGGGCTCCCATTGACAGGTTTATGTGTCTTTATGCAGATAAAACATCCCAATCTACAATGGGAGAGCATAACGTGTGAATAATAATTGGCCGGTTCCACATTTTGGAATTAGCAGCACTAAACCAGAGTCTCCTTCATCTATTATTTATTCTATGGCGTTGTAGCTGTCTGCATTAAATGGGATAGTAAATCTTACATGAGTATTGATTATAACTTAATATCATCCATTACATACAGGCCATTTGTAGAGGACAATAGCCAACCAGCAACATCAAGCATTTAATTAGTGGAAAGACATCTCCGTGATACATTTTAATGCACAGGACGATTTGCTTACATATTGCCAATAATAAGAGGTGCTTCCCTCCTGGCAGCCAGATAAAAGACTCGCATTACATGTTATGAAGCCGTTCCACATCATCATCTGAGAGCCGCTAAGAGCTGAGGAAGCAAAATATGAAGTCAATTATTTATGGCCATCCTTTTAGGATTATGAGCCGTTCCACATGTGATCATGTTCACTCAAGTATCAGAAGACTCATAAAACGATATCGCCAAAGAAAATAGATTATAAAAATGGCAACATGTACCGGAAGAGTATTCTCCTAGATTGTCTGTCTACCTCTGACCTTCCCTGTCCTTCCTTCCTTCCTTCCTTCCTTCCTTCCTTCCTTCCTTCCTTCCTTCCTTCCATTTTTTCTATGTCTTTCTTTCTTCTAGTTGTTTTCTTTCCTTCTTTCTTTCATTCCTTTCTTTTCCTTCCACGCTTCCCTCCTTCCTTCCAGTCTTCTCTTTTTCTTTCTTTTCTTTTCCTTCCTTACCTTTCCTTCTTTCTTTCCCTTCTTTCTTTCTTTCTTTCTCTTTCTTTCTTTCCTTCCTTTCTTTATATTCCTTCCCTGCTTCCCTCCTTCCTTCCATACTTCTCTTTTTCTTTATTTTCTTTTTTTCTTCCTTCTTTCTTTTTTTGTTTCTTTCCTTTCCTGCTTCCCTCCTTCCTTCTATTCTTCACCTTTTTCTTTTCTTTCCTTCCTTCCTTCCTTTCCTTTAACCTTTTCTTTCTTTCTGTCTTTCTTTCTTTCTTTTCTTTTCCTTCCCTGCTTCCCTCCTTCCTTCCATTCTTCTCTTTTCTTCATTTCTTTCTTTCTTTCTTTCTTTCTTTCTTTCTTTCTTTCTTTCTTTCTTTCTTTCTTTCTTTTCCTTCCCCGCTTCCCTCCTTCCTTCCAGTCTTCTCGTTTTCTTTCTTTTCCTTTCCTTTCCTTTCCTTTCCTTTCCTTTCCTTTCCTTTCCTTTCCTTTCCTTTCCTTTCCTTTCCTTTCCTTCCTTTCTTTCTTTCTTTCTTTCTTTCTTTCTTTCTTTCTTTCTTTCTTTCTTTCTTTCTTTCTTTCTTTCTTTTTCTTTTCCTTCCCTGCTTCCCTCCTTCCTTCCATACTTCTCTTTTTCTTTCTTTTCTTTTCTTCCTTCTTTCTTTTTTTTGTTTCTTTCCTTTCCTGCTTCCCTCCTTCCTTCTATTCTTTTCTTTTTATTTTCTTTTCTTCCTTCCTTTCCTTTCTTTTCCTGCTTCCTTCCTTCCATTCCTCTTCTTTCTTTCTTTCTTTCTTTCTTTCTTTCTTTCTTTCTTTCTTTCTTTCTTTCTTTCTTTCTTTCTTTCTTTCTTTCTTTTCCTGCTTCCCTCCTTCCTTCCATTCTTCTCTTTTTCTTTCTTTTCTTTTCTTCATTCCTTTTATTTCTTTTTCTTCCCTGCTTCTCTCCTTCCTTCCATTCTTCTCTTTGTCTTTCTTTCCTTTTCTTTTCTCTTTCTTTCTTTTTTCTTTCCTTTCCTTCCTTCCCTTCCCAGCGATGTGCACAAGAGCAGAGGCTCCTGCTGCTGTCAATCACAGCCAGTGACCATGGAGCAAGGGGCATGGCCAAGCTGCGCTCTGTGTCTCTATGGACACACAGAGCTGGCTCAGGAGCAAGTCTGCAAAAGTGCCCCCACAGCAAGCGACTTACTATGGTGGGCACTAGGCAGTAGGGACGGGGGCCGCATAAGAACAGAATCTAGGCTGCTTTGTATAGAGTGTGACATGTTTGTTATTTAAAAAATAAATACAATTTGATCCTTTACAATCACCTTAACTCTAAACTGATAACTTGTAAAACTTGTAAAGGCTTTTAAGGAGTCGCCTACGGAGAATTGTAGGTACCATTGTTTTTTTTTATGCCATGGGTGTGCATAACTTTAAGGTTTGTCATGTTTCATATTTTTTTTATTTGACGCAACCCGTCCTTGTGTTTGTTTCCACTAAAATTAATTTTAGTGTATTTTTGTCCTGAAAATATTTATTTATTACAGGCACTTATATAGCGCCGCCAGTTTACGCAGCACTTTATGTATATATTGTACATTCACATCGGCCCCTGCCTGCAGGGAGCTTACAAACTAAGGTCCCTAGCTCACATTCATACATATACTAGGGACAATTTATGAAGGATTCAATTAACCTACCAGCATACCACTCTTTGGAGTGTGGGAGGAAACCGGAGTACCCCGAGGTAACTCACGCAGGTTGGGATTTGAATCGATGGCCCTAGCACTGCTAGGTGAAAGTGCTAACCACTTTGCCATTGTTCTGCCCAAAACATGCATTTGAGAAATAGCTGAACAAATATTGTGCAACATAAAAAATTGTAACTACCACCATTTCATTCTCCAGCATCTCTGCTTTCAGAAAATATATACATTTTCAGGGGGTTACAGTCATTTCTAGCAAAAAAAAACTGATTTTAACATGCGTGCAAACAATTAAACAATTGCCCTGTAGACAAGTGGGTAATCTCAGGATGATCTGGATTACTGTTTTCTATACATTTTTTTCAGTGGAGAACCACAAACTGAGCATCTATCATTTGCAGTGGCGTAAGGGGTCAATTTCAATTTAGAGATGATTCTAGAAGCTTTGGGATTTCCATTTGCTACTGGAGCCTATAGTTCCGCACCAAAACTATCAACCTTGAGCTCCTTGCACCAAGATCTAGCAGACCAGCACCAACATACACCAGAAACACCCTCAAATCCACCCTCAAATTGAATAGTCAAAGCTTATGCCTGGTCAAAATGGGGAAAATCTGCTCATTTTCCTTACCCCGCAACCCAACTAGACCAAGCAGAATATAAAACTGTTATAATAAACCTTCTTTTAACATCCTGATCTTTTTTTTTTACTCTGAACTTGCCAGAAAGCATCTGTGAAATTATTTTCCAAAAATAGATGGCAGAAAATTGGGTCCTCTTTTAACAAGAGCGGTGCCTCCATCACTCGTCGTGACTTTTGATGGCTGGTAATGAATTGGGACTTCTGAGTGAATCCGATGATTGTAGCATTGATAAGTGACATATGTAGTGGATAGATGTTTTCTTTGATGTCTTCCCTTCGTTCAGATCTAAGAGTTTAGTTGACAAGCAGAATCAGTGTCTTAGTTTACATTAACGAATCGTCTTTGAAATTCTGGATCTGGAAAACAGGTAAAAAAAAAAAAGTAATAAACGTGCGCTTTCTCAGTAGATTAGCAGGATGTGCGGCTTCATGAAGGACAGGGAATTTGTTTTGAATACCTAGTGTGAAATATATTCATATTAACATTGAACTGGGAATAAAACTTTCGTGGCATATGATCCAAATAATGAGCCACTCAGACCAAATATTTTCAACTCCAGCCAAGGTTTATTGTAATGTAAGGGCACACCACTCACTCCCACCCAAAGCCATGCCCCCAACACCTATAGCAGGGCTTAATCATGGGTATCCCCATGATTAAGCCTTTCTTTAGGTGAAACATGTTGGGCACATGCCTTTGGGTGGGGGTGAGCAGTGTCTGGTCATTGCAATAAACCTTGGCTGGAGTTGAACATCTTCGGTGTGCAGCCCTTTTTTTGGATGGTGGACCACAATGGACCAAGAGCAGACTCCAGGGTCTGGGTACCCAGCTGATTGTAGGGAACCAAGGATACAGTCTGCCCTGTGAGGGTTCATCTTCCATGGCATTTAGTTAGAGTGACTTTGATATAAAAAAACAATACTCTACAGACCTCAGCAGTCAGGTGACCTTGTTCCTCTATAAATCTATGACTTCACAATTTGAAAGTACTTCTTCCCTGTCACCTCCCATGGCTTTTGTGGACGTTCCAACCTTTTTACAACAAAAGAACACCTAAACTTTATTTCAGGTCTCTGGGAACCATTGCTAAAACGACATTATTGTGTATCAGTGGAAAAAAATGCCTCCTCTATTGGTGTTCATTTGGAGAAAGACCCCTCTTACAGCGGTGATCCAACTGCCAGCCTTACAGGCAGCTAAATACGTCTCTGATGTGAAGCTGCTGACTCTGCCGAACTACGTTGGCTCTGAAACTATTTAGGACCTACTAAATCAGAGGTCAATCAGCCACAACTCAAGTTACCCCTAGCACCCTTTGAGGGAACCCTAGAATTTCAGGGAAGCCTAGTTGAGAATAGCTGAATTACAGTGACACATGTCCCTTCTGTACCCTCTCACTGAAAAACTCTCACATGACATATCAAGCTACCCCTAGCAGTCTTTGGAGGAACCCTAGGGTCCCGTTAACCCTTGGTTGAGAATGACTGCATTATCGTGAGAACTGTTCCCTCTGTACTCTATACCATCAGAAAACTCCTACATACCCTCTCAAGCTACCCCTAACAGCATTTGGAAGAACCGTGAGGTTCCATGGAACCCTGGTGGAGAATCATTGCGTTATAGTGACACCTGTCCTTTTTGTACCCTATCCTACAAAAAACTCCTAAATATAATCTCAAGTTACCCCTATGGAGGTCCCTGTTTAAGAATGTCTGCATTATATTGGCACCTGCCCCTTCTGTACCATATCCCACCGAAAAAATCCTAGATGCCATTTTAAGCTTCCCCTTGCAACCTTTGGAGGAACCCTGGTTGAGCAGGGTTGACTGATAGTGACACCTGTGCTTTTTGTACCATATCCTGCTGAAAAATGCCTAAATACCATCTCAAGGTACCCTTAGCAGTTTTTCGAGGGACCCTAGGGTTTCATAGGACCCGGGTTGAGAATGGATGCATTATAGTGACACCTCTCCCTTCTGTACCCTATTGCATTGAAAAAACTCCTACATACCATCTCAAGATACCCCCAGCAGCTTTTGGAGAAACTCTTGGGTTCCACAGAACCCTGGTTAAGAATGGCTAGATTATATCCTATCAAAAAAACTCCTACATACCCAACACTTAGCACAGTGCAGTGGATCATAGCGCTAAACTGGAGCTCTCAATTAGTTCGCTTTGTTCAGGTTTTAATTAAAATGGACCCCTAATGCTCACGGAAAGAGTATTTCATTATATCCATGACTCTATGGGACATTTCCAAGATAAATTTGATAAATACCAAGCAAAACTTAAGCCTTCATGCAGAGTGCAGGTGTCAGGAGTATGTATTGTACAGAGTGCAGGATGAGGAGTATATAACGTACTGTGTGCAGAGGTCAGGAGTGACTTTCGGGGAGCTAAGTCACTCAATATTACTCAAAAAAAAGGTCTTCTCTCTGCCCCAGACCCTCCTGCTCTACTACTGGAGCCCAAGGAACATTATTATAAAAGCTGGGAGCTGTGGTCCACAAATACATAAAAAATAAAAAGTCCTCTCTCGGCCCCTGGGCCCCCAACTCGACTAATGGGTGTAAGAGGGGCTGCATGGTTGTCTGACTTTGGCACCAAGCACAAGACCCTACCCCTGCTCCAGTCCTGCTAGAACATGATCCAACCTGTTGAGGCTGACCCTTCCGCCATCTTGGGCCCTGCTCTTTGCCATAGGCACATCTTCACTTCATTTCTGGCCACAGACCTTTTTAATCCTGATGAAGGAATGTCCACACACTAAATAAATAGTTAAAGAACAAGATTCCTCAGAAAAATGGGACTTTGAATGGACGTAAGGCAGCGGTAGTAAAAAATGTACAAAATGTATTTAACAATAGATCTTCAGTAAACATAGAATGCATATCACTGATGATAAAAACATGTATATAAGGGGAAAACCAGCTGAAGATAGGGAGGGAGGGAGCAAATGAATGCCTGACGCGTTTCAATAAAGTGCAGATCTTCCTCAGGGACCTTGCGATTTGCACCACTCCAAATTCTGTAGTTCCCATACATACAATTGTTTCACCAGCAGCTGAAAGAAGGCACTCAAATACTGGAAATGAGGCATCTTTCCAGGCCAGACCGAGAAGCTCCATCCAAAGACCACCCCGAATCCACCCGTACTCTCAAAGATTGCTCGTAATCATTTAGGAGGGGGTTTATCTTCCTCGGGGACCTTGCGATTTGCACCACTCCAAATGATGTAGTTGCCAAACATAAAATTGTTTCACCAGCAGCTGAAGGAAGGCACTCAAATACTGGGAATGAGGCATCCGTCCAGGCCAGACCGAGAAGCACCATCCAAAGACCACCCTGAATTCACCCGTACTCTGAAAGATTGCTCGTAATCATTTAGGAGGGAGATTTATGACTGCCAAAGTAGTGTACAACTTATTTGTAAAGGTCTAGTGAGTATGTATATCTCTCCAGGAGGGTATATCCAGTCTGAGCAGGGTTCTCATGTTATGAGATGGAACTGTGTCCAACCTGCAGTTATATGCAAAAAAAAAACCTGAAGTCTTCATCCTCATGGCTAATTGCTTACAAAACAGCAATTATCACCAGCTTGGTGGATGGAGCGGAGGCGTGTGGTCAGTCAGCTGCAAATTTATTCACTAGATAAATAGGTTCACTGCACTTTACCGGTGTTGTGGCAAAACCGTCGCACCACAAGGACATACATTCCGGAAACCACTTGACATACGCAGTCAATCACATTTAGTGGACGGTCCGCAGTAGTCACAGGTGAAAGCATGTGCAGCACCTCAACAGCCATCTGTTCTAAGTAAAAAATATTGATTTTTACTTGTAAAAACAACAAATGTCAGAAAAAGGCCTGGTCAGCAAGTGGATATGTGGGTTTGCAAAGGCATTTGGTTCATGGATTTGTGGCTTCTCTCTGTGGCTATTTATGAATATATTTAAATGAAAATGTTGTGCTTTACAAAAAAAAAGAAAAACAGTTTAATGATGTACTGTATATTAGAATACAGAGCTGCAGTAATAATTTGCATCTTTTGTACCAGCCCCAAGTTCAGCTTTAGGATCAAATAGTAAACAGCCGAATAATCAAAGCTACGACTTGTCGCAGATTCCCGCCGACGGAATCACAGGTGTCGCCGCAGGTGGGAAGGTTTAAATCTCGCCTTCATCCAAGTGGCGGCGGAGCCGAATCTCTGCCGTTGTGAGGGGAGGGGGGGCCTCTACGCGCGGCAATAAGCCATATTCCGATAACGGCTTTCGGCAGACTAACAAACGACACTATTCGAGCTCTAATTGGTAATGAAATCCTCGTCTTCTCCCCTAATTATAATGGAAATGAGATGCCGGGAGATGCTACGAGCCGCACGCGCGCCCAATAAGAAACATCTTGCAACAACTTAATCACTACATTATTATCATTTATATGACCCGATCCAGACTATGATATTTTTACAGTCTCGGGTCATCTGCATCTAAATAGATGTTTTAGAAAACATAATACAAGAAGCGGCGGGGAGCCGCCTGTACACGAGACGAGCGCGGCAGCGACGGCGGGGGGAAAACTTCTACATCGCCAAAAAAAAAAAAAGCACAACACCTGGGGAACGAGGAACAAGAAGCCGACGTAAATTCATTTTTCCATTCACGGCTGTTTAAGTATTTATGTGATCTATGTATTTAGAATGTTTTATGGGGGAATAACGTACGGCTTGTTCCTGGAGGCGGGACGAGAATATAGACGCCGCTATTGATCATCGTGTTTTCTTTTTTTTTTTTTTTAAATCTGTTTTGCACGAAAAAAAAAAAAAGGTTCATTGATTAAAGGCTAAAGAACTCTTGTACTTGCAGCAGCTCACTCTAATTAGATAAAAGGAATGGTCTGGGCTCAGAACTGATAATACTTGAATTGATGGAATATTAAATCAGCTCTGAGTGCAGTTATTCTGAGTAGTCGATGTTCAGAGTTTCAGTCTCCATGCAGCTTCCTACTACGGAAGGAAGAGGTTCATGGAGAAGGCTCTAAGTGATTTTCCATAAAAAGTCTGAATAGTTACAATAAAATGAAATGCAAGAGCTCTGCTGTAGAAAGCTTACAGTCAAATAGAGAGGGGCAAGTGATACAAAAAGTATTAATTCTGCAGTGAGGAGTTGATGGAGAATTAAACGTTCAGTTGTTGGGTGGACGTGGGATTGGCTTCCCTCTAGAGATGGGTTTTCAGGGATCGCTTAAAAGTGGACAAAACAGCAGATAGCTGGTGTCATGAACTGGATCTTCTGGCGGCACTGAGGTTCTTAGACCAGAAGCTTTCATCGTCAACCAGCAGGTGTCTCCCAGCAGATCCCAGCAATTAGTCTTCACCTGATGTTGGCTGCTGGGAGGGTATTTAGTCCCTGCTTTGCATTTCCCTCTTGCTTTAGTTGGTTTGCCTGCCAGCCAGATACCATTTGCTTATTTATCCCGAACCTTATTCCTGCTCCTGTCTTGTACCTGTACATACCTCCCAACCACACCTCCCAACTTTTTGAGATGGGAATGAGGGGCACCTATGAGCAAACGTGTGTAGGCAAAGGACACACCCCCTGTCAGGCCCCCTTAACCGGTTGCCAACCAGCGCATGACGATATACGTCGGCACAATGGCACGGCTGAGTAAATGGGCGTACAGGTACGTCCCCTTTAAGACGCGGCATTGTGGGCGCGCGCGCTCCGTGACCGTGACCGCAGGTCCCGCGGACCCGATGTCCGCCGGTGTCCCGCCATCGTGTCATGGAGCTGCAGAACAGGGAGATGCCTATGTAAACAAGGCATTTCTCGGTTCCCGCCTTGTAACTTGACAGAGATCTACTGTTCCCTGTCATCGGGAGCGGTGATCGCTGTCATGTCCTAGGTAGCCCATCCCCCCCCCCACAGTTAGAATCACTCCCTAGGACACACTTAACCACTTCATTGCCCCCCCTAGTGTTTTTTAACCCCTTCCCTGCCATTGTCAATTACACAGTAATCAGTGCATTTTTATAGCACTGCTCGCTGTATAAATGACAATGGTCCCAAAATAGTGTCAAAAGTGTCCGATGTGTCCGCCATAATGTCACAGTCATGATAAAAATCGCAGATCGCCGCCATTACTAATAAAAAAATTATAATAAAAATGCAATAAATCTATCCCCTATTTTGTAGACGCTATAACTTTTGCACAAACCAATCAATATACGCTTATTGCGATTTTTTTTGTTACCAAAAATATGTAGAAGAATACATATCGACCTAAAATGAGGAAAACATTTGTTTTTTTATATATTTTTTGAGGAATATTTGTTATAGCAAAGAGTAAAAAATATTTTTTTATTCAAAATTGTCGCTCTTTTTTTGTTTAAAAAAAAAAACCGCAGAGGTGATCAAATACCACCAATAGAAAGCTCTACTTGTGGGGAAAAAAAGGGTGCAATGTCCTATGACAGCGCAAATGTCAGTTAAAGCGACGCAGCGCCGAATCGCAAAAAGTGCTCTGGTCAGGAAGGGGGTAAAATCTTCCGGGGCTTCTAAGTGTTCAAAGGGGAACTATACAAAAAAAAAATTAATAGTTAAGCCCATAAGTGCTTTTTTTACCACTATTATTCATTTATGCTGGTTTTTGAAATGTACAAAGGCAGCCATTTAGAATTCGGATGAAAGGTTTAGCACTGGGAAACACTTTTTGAAGGATAGGAAGTGCATTTTATATACAACTATAGAGATCAGACCAAATCGAGGGACAAATGAGGAGGAAAAAGGGACAGGGGGACTTTTTTCCAAATAAGGGACAGTCCCTCGAAATCCAGGACAGTTGGGAGCTATGATCCCAACCTCCCTCTGTTCCCAACCACATCTCTGCCTTTTGATTCTGTACCTCGTTGCCCTCCTGCTGCTGACCTCAGCTATCCCTGTGACCACACCTTCTGTTCCTTGCTCTGTTCCCAGCTCTGAGTGCACACGGCATTCTTAGCAGGAATGCACACTGGCGTGCACCTAGTGCATGTTGGTGCCAGACGGGCTATTAAGGAGGCTCCAGCTCATGTTCTGGGCTGATTGGTCTTTCAGCTATACCTTGCATCCTGCTGCTACTCTGCTGCTTGTTCCCTTGTTTCTGACCTGGCTTGCTTCTGACCCCAACTTGGATCCTGCTTCTGCCCTGTCCCCAGTTCCTGACCCCAGCTTCAATCCCGACCACATATCCGCCTTACGATTCTGTAGCTCACTGCCCGCCTGCTGCTGACCTCAGCTACCTCCGTGACCATGGTTCTGTTCCTGGCTCTGTTCCCAGTTCTAAGTGCATGTTGGTGCAAGACGGGCTATTTAAGGATGCTCCTGCTCATGTTTTATTGCTGACTGGTCTTTCAACTATTCCCTGCCTTCTGCTACTACTCTGCTTGTTCCCTTGTTGCTGACCCGGCTTGCCTCTGCCATGAACTTGGATCCTGCACTGACTTGTCTCCAGTTCCTTACCCCGCCTCTGTTCCCAACCACATCTCTGCCTTATGATCCTGTACCTCGCTGTCTGTCTACTGCTGACCTCAGCTATCCCTGTGACCAGGCTTCTGTTCCTGGCTCTGTTCCCACATCCGGTTTGAGTGCCTACCTGGCTGTCACCTGTATTGGCTCTGCTTACCTCAGGGAGTTCCTGTCTCAAGTGTGCTGGGAGCTCTGACAAGACTTGCATCTGGAACCTGCAGCCCAGGTGGAGTGCCCCTTCAACTTTGGCTGGATCTCCATGCACAGTTACTGTTCCTGACCTCATGTTCTGTCAGCCTGCCTGGGACTGCATCGCCTGCTGCAAGCACTCCTATCAACACCTGCCGGTACATTCTCTTGTCCTTCTGTACCCTCTGTTCCATCTACAGTGGGACATGGGCTGGAGATACAAGAGAAGCCAACCTCGTCATTTCAGTCTCCGGTCAGGTATCTGAGTCTTACTTAAAGCATACTCAGTCTGGTTTCAGTTTCCTAAGTGCAGCTTCATAGACCTGGTCATCCCTACTGCTGAATGCCTGCTTTTGGTATCCCTGACAGCTGGAAAGATTGGGGTAGGATCTTCCAAAGGATGGGAGAGGCTCCAGAGAAGTCCTGGAGATGAGCATTGGAGGAGATAATGATGGCACTTGAAAGCAGGGGGTCTTGGGAGAAGCAGAGAGGATGGTTTGGGTGATATTATGAGATAAGGTTAGTGATGTACCTGGGGGTGGAGTTGTGGATAGATTTGTAGGTTGTTCTTAGTATTTAGGATTTTATTCAATTGGCGAGCAGAAGCCAATGGAGGGGTTGGCAGAGAGGGGTGGAGGACGCGGTGCAGTTGGTAATTAGATGAGTTCGGCTCCAGTGTTCATGGTAGACCAAAGAGGGGATAGTCAAGGAGGAGAGAGTTGCAATAGTCAATAGTGCAAGGTGAGAGATAACAAGGGAGTGAAAGTTAAACTTTGTGGTGTCATTGATTAATAAGGGATGTATTTAGAAGGCCTCAACATTTGGACAGAAAGGGGAGGCTAGAGTCCAGGATTACACCTGGCACCCTGGCATGAGGGGTGCTACTAATTTGCATACGTTTGGTTTAAAGGGGCGTATTGGGAAATGCTATGGAGGTGAAGATGTGGACAGTGGTTGAATTTAAGGCTGAAAGGAGCTACCACCCTGGCATGAGGAGAAAGACTGATGTTTATTATTGATCTTACTGGAAAAGTGGGGGGGGGGGAGGGGGATATTATGGGATCACTTTAAAAAGAGAAGTGGAGGGACATCCATACTGATATGTCACTTCTATGGGAGACGTAGGAGCTTGTTAAGTGACCGAGGCAACAGAACGTAGATAGAGAAGGTGTCCAAGTACAGAGCCTTGGAAGATCCCTATGAGAAGAGGAAGAGGAGAAAATGGTATTATTAATAACATAATACTAGTAGTAGTAGTCATTGTAATAATAGTATTTTTGATGTATTATTACTCCTACTTACGAATGGAGGCGGTGCAACGTCACTGCCGGGCGCTTGCTTTCCACACTGGTCCCCGGATACCGCTGAGTAACCATCTTGCAGCACCGGACACATCCCACACTGCAGTACTACATGGCCACAAGAGCCCGAAATAACGTGACTGCATGCGTAGAAGCACCCGGAACATCCCGCATCACTGCACAGGCTGGAGTTACACTTAGAAATGTACTGTTCCAACTTACAAACAAATTTGACGTAAGGACAAACCTACAGTCCTTATCTTGTTTGTAACCCGGGGACCGCCTGTAGTAGCAGTAATCATATAATAATAATAAAAAAATATATTTCTAATCATTATTATTATTATTAGTAGTAGTAGCAGCAGTATATTGATAGTAATGTTATTATTATTATTATTATTATTATTATTGTTATTAGTAGTAGTAGTTGTGGTATTTTGATATTATTATTATTATTATTATTAGTAGTATTATTATTATGGATAGTAGTAGTAGTAGTAGTAGTAGTAGTAGTAGTAGTAGTAGTAGTAGTAGTAGTAGTGGTATTTTGATAATAATGTTATTATTATTGTTATTAGTAGTAGTAGTAGAACTAGTAGTAGTAGTAGTAGTAGTAGTAGTAGTAGTAGTAGTAGTGGTGATATTTTGATATTATTATTATTATTAGTAGTAGTATTATTATTATGGGTAGTAGTAGTAGCAGTAGTAGTGGTATTTTGATAATGTTATTATTATTATTGTTATTATTATTATTATTATTATTAGTAGTAGTAGTAGTAGTAACATTAATCATACTAGTAGTTTTTATAGTAGCGGTAGTCACAATAGTAATTTGGTTCTGATATTATTTTTATTATTATTAGTATTAGTAGTAGTAGTAGTAGTAGCAGTAGTAGTAGTAGTAGTGGTGGTATTTTGATATTATCACTAATATTATTATTATTATTATTATTATTAGTAGTAGTAGTAGTAGTAGTAGTAGTAGTCGTAGTGTTGGTATTTTGATATTATCATTATTATTAGTATTATTATTATGGGTAGCTGTAGTAGTAGCAGTAGTAGTAGTGGTATTTTGAAATCAGTGTTATTATTATTATTATTATTAGTAGTAGTAGTAGTAGTAGTAGTAGTAGCAGTAATCATAGTAGTCATAGTTTTTGTAGTAGCAGTAATCACAGTAGTATTTTGACTGTAATAATGATATTATTATTATTTTTATTATATTATTATTAGTAACAGTAGTAGTAGTAGTAGTAGTAGTAGCAGTGATCATAGTAATAGTAGTTTTGTAGCAGCAGTAGTCACAGTAGTACTTTGGTTGTAATACAATTATTATTATTATTATTATTATTATTATTATTATTATTATTATTATTAGTAGTAGTAGTAGTAGTAGTAGTAGTAGTAGTGTTATTTTGATAATATTGTTATTATTAGCAATAATAGTATTTGTTATGATGATTATTACTAGTAGTAGTTGTATTTTGCATCACTTTTATTATTATTATTTGTATTATTATTATTATTATTATTATTATTATTATTACTAGTATTAGTATTTTTTTTTTTTTTTTTTTTAATTCTGTTGTTATTATTACTATCATCTAAAGCCAATACTGACACAACTAGCTGATCTTACCACAGAGGACAGTAGAACACCTACAGACATTTACCTGAACACAAAGAGAACACAGAAGCCTCGGTGTAAATTAGCTCCCTGGTGGAATGAGAACAAAATGTAAGTAGGACAGGAGCAGCAGGACTACTATTTGTATAGTTTGCAACTTACCTATAAAAGGCAAAAAAAAAGTAAATTATAACAGCCAATCAGAAATGGTATTTTCAGGAAGAAGAGATCTCTTCGCCTGCTGCCAGTCTCTGCCCCGGGGGGGGGGGGGGTTTGCTTTTCTTTGCTTTTTTTTTTGTTGTTGTGCCGTTTTATTGGTCTTCTACGTTCCTGCTTAACCCACATTTTGTTTAATGTTCTCGGCTGTTACTTGCTAACTCGGCGATATCATTTGTTTGTGCATTTTGTCTATTTCCAGACACATTTCAAGAACGCCAATTTATCCGAATCTCCCCCCGGGGGGCTGCTGGAGCTGCTTCACGAGTGGCGGTGTACTCGGCGTCTCGGAGGGGTAGGAGCTGATATCTCCTGTCACAGCCAATTCATTAGCCGGTGGAGATCCCACTTTTCCGACAGGAAATAAAGGAATGCCTCGTTCTCTCTTCTCCTCCATTATATACGGGATGCAATGCTCTTTACACCGCAAGGTAGTCCCACATCAGTGACAGGGGAGGTTCTTTTATTTACATTTTTTTTTCATTGCATTGGAAACCTTTTTTATTTAATGTTTTATTACTACTTGTCTGTAGCCCCGTAGACCCCTGTGTAGGCTCTCTAGAGCAGGGGACAGCAACCAGTAGCCCTCCAGCTGGAACTACATTTCCCATGAGGCATCACAAGGCTGGCAGTTACAATTACTCCCAGAGGCATGATGGGACTTGTAGTTCTGCAACAGCTTAAGGGCCCCCCAGGTTGCCTACCCCTGCTCTAGGGTAGGGGGGGGGGGTTAAATGTACCCACTCACATGCTTATGGCCCTTTTTTATGCTCCATGCACACTAGCTTAAAAAAAAATGCTCCTTTGATTATTTCTGCTTCTAGAAGCAAATAGTGTTATCCTATGTGTCCATGCACACTATTTTAGTCTAGAGGTGTTTTTTTATCCACTTGCCGACCACCTGCCGTCATTATACTGCGGCATGGTTGGCTCGTTCCCGCGAATTGTCGTAGCTGCACGTCGGGAGCCATAGCAGGCGCGCACATGTACGTAGGTGTTTGGTGCACTTTACTTGGAGCACTCACACTACACAGACACACTCCACGGATACAATATAATATACTGCAATATAAAGCGCCAAACGTACAGTGACGCACAGAACTATATGGCGTTAAACTGGCAGTAACGCACACAAAAGTAAATGCCGTTAAACTGGCAGTAACGCACAAAACTATATGGCGTTAAACTGGCAGTAACGCACACAGAACTATATGGCGTTAAACTGGCAGTAACACATACAGAACTATATGGCGTTAAACTGGCAGCAACGCACAAAACTATATGGCGTTAAACTGGCAGTAACGCACACAGAACTATATGGCGTTAAACTGGCAGTAACACACACAGAACTATATGGCGTTAACCTGGCAGTAATGCACACAAAACTATATGGCGTTTAACTGGCAGTAATACACACAGAAGTAAATGGCATTAAACTGGCAGTAGTGCACAATACTATATGGCGTTAAACTGGCAGTAATGCACACAGAACTATATGGCGTTAAGCTGGCAGTAACGAACAAAACTATATGGCATTAAACTGACAGTAATGCACACAGAACTATATGGCGTTAAACTGGCAGTAACGCACACAGAACTATATGGTGTTAAACTGGCAGTAATGCGCGCAAAACAATATGGCGTTAAACTGGCAGTAACGCACAGAGAAGTAAATGGTGTTAAACTGGCAGTAACGCAATCAAATAGACGGTGTTCAACCTTCACTACACTGACTCTATCTTAACTGTTCCTACTCTAGCTATACACTAATGTAAAGATTACTGACACGGTCTCACTACACTACAGTGAAACTATCTGAGCTGTCCCTACTATAGCTGCACACTATGCAAAGCTGAATGATGGTCCTCCTCACTACACTCACACTATCCCTAGACTGACACTAAACTAATATTCTACACTGACAATTGAAGCAAAATAGCACAGTATAGCACACTAACTAACTAACAGCATCGAACAGAGCCCTGTTCTATCTCTCTCCATGCCGAAATCACACTGAAAATGGCTGCCATTGAAAGAATACTTTTATACTGTGGGGCGGGAATGAGCCATGATTGGATAAAGTCACGATGACAGTGTCCAATCAGGACTCTGACAGTGCTCTGTGCCCTAATCGGCTGAAGCTTTCACTGCTTCAGCTAATCAGGGCTTGCAAGGCACTGTTCAGTGGTTCGGGGGGCCGAACAAACGGTCAAACAGCGAAAGTTCGGCCCGAACTTATGCTCGGGCCAAACTGTTCGCACATCCCTAATCATAACTCTTCCCTACTGTATCCAAAACTAAAATAATAATAATATAGATTCACACACACTTTTAAAAATTGTTTGGAGAATTAGGAGGATGTACATTTTCTTTCTGCATGCAAAATTTGAGTATTAACAATGCAGAAGCTTACCAAACTCCATTCCTCACTGTGTGTTGTAATAACTTACCAGGCAAGCCTGTTTTTTTTTTTTTTTGCTTTTTTTCATCTTTCTTTTTTGTTTTACTCCTAATTAAAAAAGCAAATCTTCAGGACCATAATACATCTTCATTGATTTAATAACAAAGTGACTCAAAAGCTTTCTGGCTTTACACGACTGATCACAGAAAAGACTTTCTAATCCTAATTCTATGTACAAAGTATAAAGTGGGACTTGAAGTTAAACTTAATTCCTTTATGTTTTCTAATTTCAATTGAGTAATTTCAGTATCTGTTTTCCAGCAAAACTATATTAAAAAAAAAAAAAGACAAATTATTTTGCTATAATAACAACAATCAGGGCCCTCGAAGATCAACACCGATTAGCTGACTCCATCTAATAACTTATTAATTTTTTTTTTTTTTTTCAGTTGTATTTAAAATAAATAAATAAATAAATAAATAAATAAATATATATATATATATATATATATATATATATATATATATATATATATATATATATCACTTCAAAGGGCCATTGTGTGCTAGTATGTGCCAAACATCCCCCCAATTTTTTATTTATACAATAAAAAAAAGAGATGTCTAGGGATTTTAAAGGTACATTACAAGTTACAGAAAATATGTAAAATAACCGATCATCTTTATTGAACGGACTTTAGAAAACATTCATGGCTGTTTCAAATATAATAACTATAATACAAATAGTAATTCACAAATGATGATTGCAACATACACTATATTGCCAAAAGTATTGGGACGCCTGCCTTTACACGCACATGAACTTTAATGGCATCCCAGTCTTAGTCTGTAGGGTTCAATATTGAGTTGGCCCACCCTTTGCAGCTATAACAGCTTCAACTCTTCCGGGAAGGCTGTCCACAAGGTTTAGGAGTGTGTCTATGGGAATGTTTGACCATTCTTCCAGAAGCCCATTTGTGAGGTCAGGCACTGATGTTGGACGAGAAGGCCTGGCTTGCATTCTCCACTCTAATGCCTCCCAAAGGTGTTCTATCAGGTTGAGGTCAAGACTCTGTGCAGGCCAGCCAAGTTTCTTCACCCCAATCTCACTCATCCATGTCTTTATGGACCTTGCTTGACCTCAACCCAATAGAACACCTTTGGGATGAATTATAGTGGACACTGCGAGCCAGATCTTCTTATCCATCATCAGTGCCTGACCTCACAAATGCGCTTCTGGAAGAATGGTCAAACATTCCTATAGACACACTCCTAAACCTTGTGGACAGTACAGGAACAGGGCACAGAATCAGGTTTAGGATCAGGATCAGGAACAGGGCACAGGACCAGGTACAGGAACAGGGTACAGAATCAGGTACAGGAACAGGGCACAGGATCAGGTACAGGAACAGGGTACAGAATCAGGTACAGGAACAGGGCACGGGATCAGGATCAGGTACAGGAACAGGCCACAGGATCAGGTACAGGAACAGGGTACAGGATCAGGTACAGGAACAGGGCACCGAATCAGTCACAAGAACAGGGCACGGGATCAGCATCAGGTAGCGGAATAGGGCATAGGATATGGTACAGGAACAGGGCACAGGATCAGTTTTAGATAGAGGAACAGGGCACAGGATATGGTACAGGGATAGGGCAAAGGATCAGGTACAGGAACAGGGCACAGGATCAGGATTAGATACAGAAACAGGGCACAGGATCAGGCAGGGACATTGCTCACAGGAAAAACATTGAAACACTGAACTTCAGTTAAGTTAAGGGTGGCGTATGTTTGCCTCCAAGTAGCCAGCGCCAGGGGCAGCCCAATTACTTTGATAAGCTGGCTGTTGGGAAACACCTGCAGGCAGCCACTGGAACTGTGCCCTTCGACTCGTTTTAATATTTTGAATAACCAAGAATGTTTTTTTAAGGTTCTTTCAATAAAGATAATTGGTGATTTTACAAGTTTTCTATACTATTGACTATCCCTAGATGTCCCTAGACACCTTTGGGATGAATTATAGCGGACACTGCGAACCAGATCTTCTTATCCATCATCAGTGCCTGACCTCACAAATGCGCTTCTGGAAGAGTGGTCAAACATTCCTATAGACACACTCTTAAACCTTGTGGACAGTACAGGAACAGGGCACAGAATCAGGTTTAGGATCAGGTACAGGAACAGGGCACAGGATCAGGATCAGGAACAGGGTACAGAATCAGGTACAGGAACAGGACACAGGATCAGGATCAAGTACAGGAACAGGCCACAGGATCAGGTACAGGAACAGGGCACAGGATCAGGATCAGGTACAGGAACAGGGCACAGGATCAGTCACAAGAACAGGGCACGGGATCAGCATCAGGTATATTGGGACAAGGTGATTTGGGTGGGTGCTCCCTCTGCCCTAAAGAAACCCCCATGTTGAAAATGTGACCTGTTATGGTTCGGGGGGGGGCACTCGCTTGTCCCCACCCTCTCCTCTGCATGCTCCGATAAAGTTCTGGTGTGGGGGGCTTCTTTTTTTTTAGTGCCGGCAATGGCTTGCAGCTGGGAAAATCAATTTACATGTCCTTTTTTTTCTTTATATTTTTCCTCTATTTTTTTCTTTATATATGTCAGTTTTGCTGCAGCAGGTTCTATACACAGTACAGATGCGCCACTTTACAGGCAGACTAAGGGGACCCCCCAGGCACTATATTTAAAGAACATTTTCATTTTTATTGTTTCACTTTAAGCATCATTAAAATCATTGCTCTTTTAAAGACAATATTTTTTTATGGCTAATAACTTGCATATAAGCCTGTTCGAGAGTTCTGGTGTGAACTGAAACAGGGGTGTTCAGCCCATTACTGCTTAGTAAATGGCATAAATTATTTTTCTCAAAAGTATTTTCCTGTTCCTTTAAAAAGTAAATAAAAAAAAAACTTCAGTGGTTTTTGGGTGAGCAGCAAACAAGACACCCAGATCCCCCCCCCCGGTCGGTCAGTCCAGAACTTACCCCAGCACTTGTGCCCTAGCATGGTGCGGCGGCTTTCTCCTCTGCGACTTCATCCTCGGTGGCTTCCCTTCTCCTTCCATCAGCTGCCAATACAATCGCTTCTCCTCTCGGCCAATTGGGTCGAGCCCCATTTCCTGATTGGCCGGGGGAAGAATCAGAAAGACAATAGTGAATATTAATTCGCTATTGTCATACAACTGGGTGGGCTCAGGGTGCAGTGCTCTGCACCCCAAGCCCACCCTTTTTTAAAGCCAAATAGAGCCTCAGACTTTAATCTTGTGCTTCAAAAAAACAAAAAAAAAAACAATTGGAATCCGTGTGATCGGCGCCCAGCATGGATTAGGAGACCGGCGCGCCTAATGGACGAGCTGCCACTTTCAGTGGTTATTAAATACCAATAAAATAAAGCTATATTTGTGCTATCAAATTCATTAGGATTTAGTGTTGCATGACCGAGTAATTGTCAGTCAAACTATCAGAGCACTGAAAACTGAAAAAAGAAGGCCTTGTTCCCACCATGTGCGGAGAGGTCAGTTTTTCTGCATGTGTTCTGCAAAGGCACAAAGAAACCAATTGTTCTCTATGTGCCCCATTCACACCACAATCCAAGCGGACGTGACGTCACGACCAGATGTGATGTGAGACGTAGCTGGCAACGCATTTGCGGAGCATGCGCTCCTTCTTCAGGCTCCTTCAGATGGCCTGAAGAAGTAGCGCATGCTCCGCAAATGCGTTGCCAGCTACGTCCCACTTCACGTTAGGTGGTGATGTCACGTCTGCTTAGGTTGTGTGTTCCACAGGCCAGGAAGCACCGACAGCTGCTGGTGCCAATACATCTGGATGCTGACCGGTTGTGTCGATGGGGACTCATTTTAACTGCACTACATGTCTGTTTTTAACTCCCTTTGTGAGTAATTATTTTACTTTTGATAAAACAACTCTTGATGGTACACTTAGTTGGGGCTTATGTCCCCCCTTTTTTTCTCTTGAGTTGTTCCCCTGACCTTTAATGGAATAATGTTGTAGCTGGACCTCTAGTGGTGTAGCTCTTCAATTTCCATTCTCATTACAATACATTACAAGCCAAGGAGACGGTGGAGATCCTCTGGGGTGTAGAAGCCGTCTACACCGACCGTACGCAAATTTGCATTCATGGCTTGAGGGGGTTATACTGTGGTGATGCCTGCAGCTGCAGGCATCACCCCGGTACCGTTTTTTAGAGCAGGCGGTTGACTCTTTAGTAATAACAACAGGCTGTTATCCCAAAGGAGTGGGAGGGGACGTCCCCCCCTCCCGCCGACTTCTGCCGCTCTTCCCACCGGGAGACCCGAGCCACCATCCGGCGCGTCCGCCGGCTAGGCTGAGTCCCGAACAAAGCTGGATTCGGCTCTGAGCGTGTCTCCGATGTAAAAATCCCGGAAGCGATGTCACAACGTCCCTTCCGATTTACTCGGCTGACTGACAATTACAGTATTCAGAATCGCTGATTTTGCCGATCTGAATACTTTTAAGTCCAAAGGAGGAGTTTGGGGTCTTCTAGACCCCCCGATCTCTCCATAAAGGGTACCTGTCACCACCTATTACTGTCACAAGGGATGTTTACATTCTTTGTGACAGCAATAAAAGTGATCAGAATTTTTTTTTTGTAAAGGGACAAAAAAAAAAAAAATTAAAATAAGAAAAGTCCGATCGTGTGTGTACAAGTCCGTCGCACAAAAGTTCACGCATGCTCGGAATCAAGCAGAAGGAGCCGCACTGGCTATTGAACTTCCTGTTTCTCAGCTCATCGTACGTCTTGTACGCCACCGCGTTCTCACGTTCGTAATTGTTGGCCAACATGATGAGTTTGAGCCAACAACCTTCAAACAAAAATCCACGGTTTTGTTGGCGGAAAGTCCGATCGCGTGTGCGGGGCATTAGAGAGGTTGTTCTTGGAAAAACAACAAACTCACTGGCTGGATCCGCAGATGAACATACCGTAGAAGGAAGAAAGCTTAAAAAAAAGAAAAAGAATCAATGCAGCCATCACATCTAAGAACTGGCAAGCTGCAAAAGAATAAATGTTCACTTTTGGGTTTCATACCGCTTTAAATATAGACTGGTCTCAGCTGGTTAATGTCCTGGGATAAAAAAAAAAAAAAAAAAAGAATGGACGCATTTGATGCATTTGCCATTTCGTATTCTTCATTCCGACCATATCGTTGTATATTTAGCTTGTCAGTACTTTGTGAAAAGTCATATTAAAAGGGAATTTTCTTCATACACAGGATGCTTAATGCAGGAAATAGTAACTCTGACAGCCTGAAATGAGCTCAGAATATCAATAGGAAGGAGATAGAAGGCTAACAGAAAAGGAAATGTACCAATAAATAAACATAAATGTGTAAGTCGGCACTGGTTGAGTCCACACATGTATTTCCCAACCAGTCCCAGGAGCCCAATCCATAAACCTATATATCCCGCTAACAAAGAAATCTTAAGAAAAAAAAAAAAAAAAAGAAGAAAATTCTTCTAGATCTGATTCTGCTTTTGATACAGATGGATAATAAATGACTATTCCTATAATCACAAGAAGCAGTCTCATGTGTTTTGTTGGTGAGCTTAAAAAGAACACCCTCCTACTGAAGTTTCTATAAGGACCATTTATATAGGTATTTATTAAAATGGATTCTTCAAGTTTAGCCACTAATTTCTTGGAAATAATATACTTTACACAAACACATATATAAATGTATCTATCTATCTATCTATCTATCTATCTATCTATCTATCTATCTATCTATCTATCTATCTATCTATCTATCTATCTATCTATCTATCTATCTATCTATCTATCTATCTATCTATCTATCTATCTATCTATCTATCTATCTACACACACACATATATATTTAGCAGAGGCCCTAGAGAATAAAACGTGGGGATTGTGCAATTTTTTTATGTCACCTGCTGTTTTTCACACACTAATTTCTTGGAAAAAATACACTTTAATAGATTTTAGTGCACACAAACACAATGTATTTCTTTTTATTTCTTTTTATTATTTTTTTAAGCAGAGGCAAAAGAGCAGTGGTTCTCAACCTGGGGGTCGGGACCCCCTCGGGGGTCGTATGACGATTTGCCAGGGGGTCACCGAATACTGGGCTGTTCCTGAAGCCCACACCGCTCTCCGAGCCTTTTCGTGGCCGCCCAGCAGGGCCGTTCCTGAAGCCCACGGCTGCCCACACAGGCGTCCATTAAGTTCATGGCATGGCTGGGGGGGGCAGAGACTAGAGGTCAGCTGACTGGTGAGGAATGTGAAGTGGGAGGGGCTGGGGGAGACCCTATCTCCTGATTTTTCAGCATAGGTGTCACTGCTACGAGACACCACAAAGTCAGAAATGCAGTGAAGCCGGAGACGCAGTGAGTAACACTACCTGTGATTATAAAATTCTAAAAAAAAACATGGAGTGGGACTTTACACGTGCCTCAGTGGAGTGTAAATAATAATTTACAACACAATTTTTAAAAAGAAACATAGAGATACTTTATTTACCATCCTTGGATGGAAATATTTTAAAACATGTTACAATCCGGAAGAGAGTACAGTTTACTGTTTTATTGATCCAGGTTGTGCGAGTCCTGGTATAAAATGTCAGGAGTGTGGCCTACGCGTTTTGCGGGAACCCCGCTTCTTCAGGGCCTTTTAGAAACAGCACAAACAGCATATTAAAAATACTAAGAATATCCTAGAGATACAAAATTTGCGAAATTAGCTATATCATAAGATGACATCAGATAAAATATTGTATTGATAATGCATGTATAAAATATAGAAGGGGAGTGGAGGAAAAGAGGGAAAGGGTAGGAAAGGAAGAGGGGGAGTGAAGGAAGGGGGTAGGAAGATAGAGAAGGAGGGGGAAGGAAGAGGAAAAGTGGAAAAGGGAAAAGAAGGGAATAGGGGGAGAGGGGGCAAAGAAAGAAGGGGATGGGAAAAGGGAGGGAGAGGATAGAGGGAAGGGATAGGGAGAGAGAAAATAGAGGAGGGTATAGTTGCCATTAAAAGTCCCCACTACAGTTCTCAGATCAAAAGATGACCTTGCTCAAGAGCACCTAAAGCCGCGTACACACGAGCGGAATGTCCGACAGGAAAAGTTCGACGGAATCGTATAAACCGCCCGTGTGTGGGCTTCATCGGACCTTATTTTTCGAAAATTCTGACGGACCTAGAAAGAGAACATGTTCTAAATCTTTCCGCCGGAACCAGTTCCAATCGGGAAAACCGATCGCCTGTATGCTGTTCCGACGGACCAAAAACGACGCATGCTCTGAAGCAAGTACGAGACGGAAGCTATTGGCTGCTGGCTATTGAACTTCCTTTTTCTGGTCCCGTCATACGTGTTGTACGTCACCGCGTTCTGGACGGTCGGACTTTGGATTGACCGTGTGTAGGCAAGACCGCTAGAATGGAATTCCATCGGAGTTCCGGCAGAGAAACCTTCGGAGTTTATTCCGACGGTAAAACCGGTCGTGTGTACAGAGCATTAGGTGGCTGATCAGAACACCCCACCCCAGCACTGCTACTCATCCCATCCCCTCCCCCCACCAAGGAGTAAGAGAAGGAATAAAAATATAGAATAAAAAGAAGGAACAGAAAATGAGGGGGAAGAACAAAGAAAAGGGAGAGAAAGAATAAGAGAAAGAACAAGAACGACGGCTAGAGAGAGGGAAAGGGAAAAAAAACCCCAAGAAATTGGGATAGAGAGAGATAGAAGGGAAAGAAAGGAGAACAAAGAGAGAGTGGTACATCCTAAAATGTACCATAAGGGGTTTTAATATTGTACGAGTGGAAGGGACTCGGGGAGCGCTAAATATCCGTGGGTTAGCGGCGCAAATCACTTGCCTTGGGTGCTGACAACCTCACGCTACGAAAATAATTTTACTGTTATGCCCCGTACACACGGTTGGATTTTCCGGCGGAAAATGTGTGGTAGGACCTTGTTGTCGGAAATTCCGACCGTGTGTGGGCTCCATCACACATTTTCCATCGGATTTTCCGACACACAAAGTTTGAGAGCAGGATATAAAATTTTCCGACAACAAAATCCGTTGTCGGAAATTCCGATCGTGTGTACACAAATCCGACGCACAAAGTGCCACGCATGCTCAGAATAAATAAAGGGATGAAAGCTATTGGCTACTGCCCCGTTTATAGTCCCGACGTACGTGTTTTATGTCATTGCGTTTTCTAACGATCGGATTTTCTGACAACTTTGTGTGACCGTGTGTATGCAAGACAAGTTTGAGCCAACATCCATCGGAAAAAATCCTAGGATTTTGTTGTCGGAATGTCCGATCAATGTCCGATTGTGTGTACGGGGCATTAGGGGTCCCCACAACCTGGGAAATTTTATCAAGGGGTCACAGCACTAGGAGGGTTGAGAACCACTGCACTAGAGAATAAAATGGTGGGTTTTGGAATTTTTATGTCACTTGGTGTTTTTTAAACACTAAATTTCTTGGAAAAAATACTCTTTAATAAGTTTTAGTGCACACGAACACAATATAATACCTTTTTTTTTGTAAAATATATAAGAGTATGTAATGATAAATAAATAGATATCAAACATGTGAATGAATGAATGAATGATTTGTAAAGCGCTGCAAATGCGAACTGAATCGCCTCAAGGTGCTAAATGCGTTATCAGCTTCTAGAAAAGGAAGGTCTTGAGTTTTTTTCCTAAAGGCCAGATAGTTTTCTTCCATGCGGATGTGGGTCGGAAGAGCATTCCATAGCCGAGGTCCTTGGACTGCGAATCTTCGTTCTCCCTTTGCTTCTCCGCTTGTGGCGGTATTTGGGAATGAGGAGGAGGTTTTGGTTAGGTGATCGAAGATTGCGATTGGGTGTGTAGTGTTTTATTTTCTCTCGGAGGTATTGAGGAGCGTTTCCTTGTATGCATTTGTAGGTGAGGCAGAGGGTCTTGAATGTGATCCGATTCTTTACAGTTAGCCAATGTAGGTTCCTTAGGGATCGGGGAAATGGACTCCCAGGGTTTTTTTCCTGTTAGCAGTCTTGTTGCCGCGTTTTGGATGACCTTTTGGCGCGCAAGCTGATATTGGGGTAATCCTATGTAGAGTGAGTTTGTGTAGTTAAGTCAGGAATTGATGATTGTTCCGACTACTGCTGCTTTGTCCTCTTCTGGGATGAAGGGGATGAGTCTGCATAGCAGGCGGGGGAGATGGTGAGATCCGCTAACTACTGATCCTATTTGTGCATCCATTGTCATTCCTGAGTCAAAGATAACTCAGAGGCTTTTGGCTTTGGTGCTTGGAGAGATGGTTTGTCCAAAGATGGTGGGAGGTGTCCACGGAGTCTTGGTTTTGGAATTTTGGTTAGCGTGTAGGAGAAGAAGTTCTGTTTTTGAACCGTTGAGTTTGAGGGAGCTACTGGTCATCCAGTCATCTATCAAAGTGAGGCATTTCTCTAAATGCTGATGATGGTCTTTTTGTCCGGTGATGCGAAAGTACAGTTGGGTGTCATCAGCGTATGAGTGGAAGCAGAGGTCCGATTTTTTTGATGATTTTGAGGAGTGGGCGGATGTAGATGTTGAATAACGCTTTAAAATTGTGCACTGCCGTGGAATGGCAACAAACTATGATACATTAAATTATCCATAGGCGATGATTTAAAAGCCTTCACAGGTTACCATTTTTAGAGTTACACGGGCGGTCTGGCATTAAAGTGATTGCTCTCGCTCTGACATTAATGGCGATACCTCATATGTGTGGTAGGATCGCCGTTTACATTTGCCTGTGGGAACTACGTGTGCGTTCCCATTTGCGCATGAGCACTGAGGGGAACAGGGGCCTTCAAACTTACAAAAACGTTTTTTATTATTTATTTTATTTAACCCCTTTGTGCCGGTGTCTCCCAGCCCAGTTAAAAGTTTTTAGATGCCAGAAGGCGGGGTTTATGATCATGTGACCGCCATACTGAGTACCCCTGCTCATTCAAGTGTAGAGAAAAAAAAAAGACACAGGAGAAAAGTTTTTGAAAAAATCCTTTATCAAAAAAAAAACAAAAAAAAATGTCCATCGTCAATCATGCCACCCGTCGCACCGCCGACCCGAACCCCCCCCCCCCAAAAAAAAACAAAACGCTCTGACTTCTAGGACGCCCGCCCCGCCCGAATTGCTCCTCCGCGCTTTGACAGTTCTTAAATAGGTAAGGGGCGGTGCCACCTGGTAACGTCACCTGGTGGCCCCACCCCCTTGTGACGTCACCGGCCCAGCATGAACCTGAAGGGTCTGGTATTGAATGGGGGGGACCCCATGTCGTTTTTTTGTTTTAACTGGCACTTTTTTATTTTTTATTGAGCTGTCAGTGGCGGAAACCCATTGACAGCTGATGACTCCATTGTTAAGGATGCCGCGTTCTGTTTCCCATCCCTGCTCCTTAACAACCAGCTTACACTGCGCCATGATTGGGCGAAGCTTTGCCCAATCAGGGCACAGAAAGCACTGTGCAGCGTGCAGTGCACCCGCCAAACACCCTGCAGTGCACTGCGCGCAAACATTCAATCAGGCAAACGTTCGGCCCGAACTGTTCGCCCAACACTAGACACAACGGTTTGTGAAAATCTAAATTTCAGTAAAAAAAACATAGAAAAAGTGAATTTTTAACCAATTTTTTTGGTAAAACATAAATGAGGTTGCACCGAGTAAATAGATACCCAACATGTTAAGCCTTAAAATTGGATGCACCTGTGAAACGGCAACAAACTTTGGTACACTATATTTTCCATAGGCAACATTTTAAAAGCTCCTACAGGTCACCAATTTAGGAGTGAGTCTATGGGAATGTTTGACCATTCTTCCAGAAGCACATTTGTGAGGTCAGGCACTGATGTGGATGAGAAGGCCTGACTCACAGGCTCTAATTCATCACAAAGGCGTTCTATTGGGTTGAATTCAGGCCAGCCAAGTTCCTCCACCCCAAACTCGCTCATCCATGTCTTTTTGGACCTTGCTTTGTGCACTGGTCCCAGGGCCGTCTTTAATATTGACTGGACCCTGGGCAAACATTTTTTTTGGGCCCCCCTGAATCCACTTATAAACTGTTTGCAGGCAGTCCGGGCCCAGGGCCGCTGCCCCTTTTGCCCTGCGCTAAAGATGGCCCTGACTGGTCCAAATTATCTGCTGGAGGGGTGATTGCGGTGTGGGGTTGTTTTTCAGGGGTTGGGCTTGGCCACAAGGTTTGGGAAGGTTGTCCACAAGGTGTCTATGGGAATGTTTGACCATTCTTCTAGAAGTGCATTTGTGAGGTCAGGTACTGATGTTGGGCGAGGTCTGGACTCAAGTTCCTCCACCCCAAACTTTCTCATCCATGTCTTTATGGACCTTGATTTGTGCACTGGTCCAAATCATTTGGTGGAGGGGGGGATTATGGTGTGGGGTTGTTTTTCAGGGGTTGGGCTTGGCCCCTTAGCTCCAGTGAAGGGAACTCTTAAGGCGTCAGCATACCAAGACATTTTGGACAATTTCATGCTCTCAACTTTGTGGGAACAGTTGACTGGACCCTGGGCAAACATTAAAATAAATTGAAGCAACAGTTTAGTGGAAGGCATTTGCAGAGGACTCTACGTGACGGTGTCATTCCTTTTTTAATTATTGTGGATACTTAGCTGTACATGCAAAGTGATTATGATGTAAGTGCTGTAATACCCTCAGTATTCTGTGTATGATTACCTGGTAATATCTATAGATATTGCATTCCCTGTGAAAACCCCTGATGAAGGAGACAACATTCACCTCTGAAACGCGTTGGGTTAAGGAAGCCATATCTTTTCTTTGCATTTTTTTTGTGTGTATATCCTGTATCCACGGTTATGTACAATATTTTACAAATTTTTTTCAATAAATATTCTTTATTTTTCTACTATTTCTTGTTTGTGTGGTAGTGCCTTCAAAGTCCCACCCCTAAGGGGATTTTCTCTTTCACTCCTAAACCTTGTGGACGGCCTTCCCAGAAGAGTTGAAGCTGTTATAGCGGCAAAGGGTGGGCCAACTCAATATTGAACCCTACGGACTACGACTGGGATGCCATTAAAGTTCATGTGCGCGTAAAGGCAGGCATCCCAATACTTTTGGCAATATAGTGAACATGTTCATACCAGATTATGGCTGAAACGCGTTGTATCAAACAAAAATCCCAGCACTACAGGGCGTTATGCTCATATAAATCTTCTTTATTATAGGTCCATCAGGAGTAAATGTTGACACTCTTCGGCCTGTGTGGTCTTTAGTCCCTGTCAGAGCTGGGCTCAGCCCTTCCTTCTCTGAGCTGGCCGCTCAGCTGTCGGCTAGTTGCCAGCTCCTATCTCTCCACAGTTACTCAGCTGTTGATGATATCCTGCTCATCAGTCCTGCCTACTTAAGCTGTCCAGTCCAGAGGAGCTCTGCCTTCACCCTGGTCAACATCACAGAAACTGAGCCTATCTCCTGCAATCCTGTTAAGACTTGCTTTGCTGACATCCCTTCTGGCTCCAGATCCTGCTTGCTGTTCCACTACATTGATCCCTGACTTCTGGCTTGGCTGACCATCTGTTCCGGTTACTGAACTCTGGCTATGTTTTGACTACGTTTGTTCTTTTTACTTTTATTATTAAACAAATGTGATCTAACTGTATTTCTGCCTCGGCCTGATTTCATGGTTTCTGACAGTCACAGCGAAACGCGCTGCCCCCTAACAGATGCCATTAATATTTTTTTTTGGTTAGGGGTTAGGGTTAGGGGTTAGGGTTAGGATTTAGGGGTTAGGAACCACCCCCAAAGGTCAAAGGTCAGCAGACGTGCCCCTCAGAGGTCGAAGGTCAAGAGGTGTGACTGACCCACCCCCACCAAAGTGTTCTGCCTACCCCAACTAAGTTGGGGCGTCAGCAAGTCGGGGTATCAGCAAGTCGGGTAAAGCGCTTTGCACTTTGCGCTAATGTTTTTTCTAAGGGCTGCCGTGCGAAGCAAAACACCATGCAGTTCGGTGCCACGCATTTTTTGGAAAACAGCCAGGGACTTTTTTTTTTGCGTTTCTTACACATAGGGCAGGCGATTGAAATTCATGTGCTATCCTCCATGCACCGTGAAAGGAACGCACAAAAACAGAAGGACGTGTTGCACCTGTAGATGTGAGCCAAGCCCGATGCTGGGTCTGTTTTTACAGACATAGTTACATTCTAATCTATAGATATCCGTAATCACGAGAGAGAGACGTCTGGCCCCGGCAAAGCGCCGGCTTCGGAGAGTGAATTATACGTCGACTCGGCAGCCCATCAAGGAAAGGCCGTTCTGTTCTTATGTGTCAACATCCTTGAGCTAGTATGCAATAAATGTCATGCTTATGATATGCCGGCACGGCTGTAATTTGTAGCATGTTCATTTCATGACCCCCATTATCCCATTACACAATACAACCATAAAACGACTGCATTTGTAATGTCACAAATTTTATTACATTGTCACCCAGGGGCTCGGACTCAGGAGGCGGTAAAGCGGGGGGACGCGTTTCAACAAAGCCTTTTTTTTTTCTTCTTCGCTCCAGAAAAAAAACAAAACTCAGCAACCCATTCCACCATCATGTCCCTGTTATTAATGATATGAATTTCTCAATCGTCAATTACCTGTCCTCCCTTCCTATAGGTGTCAGGCACAGCAAGAACATTTATACCATTCTATCAATCAAAGATCAAAGTAGTAAGTAATGGGTTTGATTTGCTACAAAGAGCCATGGTGCATTCTTTTTTTTTTTTTTTCTTGTAGCATTAAAACCCCTTTTAGCTATTTTTTTTTTTTTTTGTGGCGTTAAAAACTCCATTATCTCTTTTATTTTCTTGTAGCATTAAAAACCCTTTTATCTTTTTTTTCTTTCTTTTTTTTTTTTTTGTGGCATTAAAAACTCCTTTATCTCTTTTTGTTTTTTCTTGTAGCATTAAAACCCTTTTATCTATTTTGTTTTTTTGTGGCATTAAAAACTCATTTATCTTTTTTTTTTCTTGTAGCATTAAAAACCTTTTTATCTATTTTTTTGTGGCATTAAAAACTCCTTTATCTCTTTTTGCTTTTTCTTGTAGCATTAAAACCCTTTTATCTATTTTTTTGTGGCATCAAAAACTCATTTATCTCTTTTTTTTCTTGTAGCATTAAAAACCTTTTTATCTATTTTTTTGTGGCATTAAAAACTCCTTTATCTCTTTTTTTTCCCTTATAGCATTAAAAACCTTTTTATCTATTTTTTTTTGTGGCATTAAAATCTCCTTTATCTCTTTATTTTCTTGTAGCATTAAAAACCCTTTCATCTATTTTTTTTTTTTTTTGTGGAATTAAAAACTCCTTTATCTCTTTTTGTTTTTTCTTGTAGCATTAAAACCCTTTTATCTACCGTATATACTCGAGTATAAGTCGAATTTTTCAGCACCTTTTTTTGTGCTGAAAGTGCCCCCCTCGACTTATACTCGAGTCAAGCACTTTTCTGCAGCAAAAAATTTCATTTTCCGAACCGAATTTGGGGCCCCGTATCTCAGGGCCACTTGGTGCTAGAAACCCCGAATTTGGTATGCAAACCCAGTGGACCAGGTTCCACAACATATCCAAAGCTGGAGTTCATAGCACTAATTGGCCCTGAGATATGGGGCCCCAAAATCGGTTCAGAAAATGTCATTCTCTGCTGCAGAAAAGTGCTTGACATTTTCTGAACCGATGTTTGGGGTCCTGTATCTCGGGGTCACTTGGTTCTAGAAATCCCAGCTTTAGATATTTTATTGTGCTAGTTCCATTGGGTTTGCACACCAAATTTAGAGTTCCTAGCACTAAGTGGCCCCAAGATACGGGGCCCCAAAATCGGTCAACTGTGTCCATCTGTAGCAATGTAATTTCGGGACACTTTGGGTTCAGAGACCCCAAATTTTGGCTGCAGCTAGGGGGCATCTAGGAACCCTTAACTACCGAGTTTGAAGTTCGGGGGACCTATGGCTGCAAATGGGCGCAGTGAAGCATGCAAATGGGCACAGTGAGGCTGCAAATGGGCATTGTTGACCCTCTTTTCCACTTACAGTAGTTGTGCATTTCTCACCCTCGTCTTATACTCGGGTCAATAAGTTTTTCCCATTTTTTTGTGGTAAATTAGGGCCTCGACTTATATTCGGAACGACTTATACTCGAGTATATACGGTATTTTGTTTTTTTGTGGCATTAAAAACTCCTTTATCTCTTTTTGTTTTTTCTTGTAGCATTAAAACCCTTTTATCTATTTTTTTTGTGGCATCAAAAACTCATTTATCTCTTTTTTTTCTTGTAGCATTAAAAACCTTTCTATCTATTTATTTGTGGCATTAAAAACTCCTTTATCTCTTTTTTTTCCTTATAGCATTAAAAACCTTTTTATCTATTTTTTTTTTGTGGCATTAAAATCTCCTTTATCTCTTTATTTTCTTGTAGCATTAAAAACCCTTTTATCTATTTTTTTTTTTTTTTTTGTGGAATTAAAAACTCCTTTATCTCTTTTTTTTCTTGTAGCATTAAAACCCTTTTATCTTTTTTTTTTTTTTTTTTGGCATTAAAAACTCCTTTATCTCTTTTTTTCCTGTATTATTAAAAACCTTTTTATCTATTTTTTTTTTGTGGCATTAAAATCTCCTTTATCCCTTTTTTTTCCTTGTAGCATTAAAAACCCTTTTATCTATTTTTTTTTTTTTTTGGAATTAAAAACTCCTTTATCTCTTTTTTTCTTGTAGCATTAAAACCCTTTTATCTTTTTTTTTTTTTTTTTTTTTTTTTTGGCATTAAAAACTTTTTTTTCTCGTTTTTTTTCCTGTATTATTAAAAACCTTTTTATCTATTTTTTTTTGTGGCATTAAAATCTCCTTTATCTCTTTTTTTGTCTTGTAGGATTAAAAACCTTTTTATCTACTTTTTTTTTTTGGTGGCATTAAAAACTCCTTTATCCCTTTTTTTTGTGATTATTTTGTTGGAAATGGAGACAAATTCAATATTTTCACGCAGTGATTCATATCCCGCAGATTCCTTTCCATTAGGCGTCAAAGCCATGATATCAAGATTGAGCATATAAATAATTCTAATAGTTCGCGAGGAGGGAAAAAAAAAAAAAAGAGAGAGAGAAATAATTACATCTGAGCGTTCCAATATTAATGGAGTTCTGTCAGAGACTAAAGAGGTGAGAGAGCATTAATAACGAAGAATTTACAAGTCAGAATTACTGGTGCTTCGGCTCTGTATCGTGCGTTCTTCTTCCCCCGGCCCGGCTCTGAGACAGGTTCTCGCTTACGTTCTGCGTTGTTATGGGGGGCATCTAGAATGTGTTCTCAGCTGTAAAGTGCTACTTGATCCACCCAAGCGTTACATTTTCTACAAAACAAACTTCAAAAAAGGGAGATGGGAAGGGTTACAGAAGAAGCCACTACTGGATATAGCATAGGATGACATCCTGGGGGTCTAGTACAAGGGGTACACAACCTTTCCAGCAGAGTATGCTGAAATAAAGGTTTTCAGAGAAATTGAGAGTGACGGCTACATAAAAAAAAATGTCAACATCACATCACCCCAATTCCTGCACCTTCACATCTCAGACCACCCCAATTCCTGCACCTTCACATCTCAGACCACCCCAATTCCTGCACCTTCACATCTCAGATAACCCCAATTACTGCACCTTCACATCTCAGACCACCCCAATTCCTGCACCTTCACATCTCAGATAACCCCCAATTCATGCACCTGCACACCTCAGATCACCCCAATTTCTGCACCTTCGCATCACAGATCAACCCAATTCCTGCACCTTCACATCTCGGATCACCCAAATTCCTGTAACTTCAGAAATCAGATCAACCAAATCCTGCACCTTCACACCTCCCATCACCCCAATTACTGTACCTTCAAACCTCAAATCACCCTAATTCCTGCAACTTCAGACCTCAGATCAACCAAATCCTGCACCCTCACACCTCAAATTATACCAATTACTGCACCTTCACACCTCAGATCACCCCAATTCCTGCTCCTTCACACCACAGATCACCCCAATTACTGCACCTTCACAGCTCAGATCACCCCAATTCCTGCACAATTACACCTCAGATCACCCCAATTCCTGCAACTTCAGACCTCAGATCAGCCCAATTCTTGCACCTTCACACCTCAGATCACCCCAATTCCTGCAACTTCGGACCTCAGATTAACCAAATCCTTCACCTTCACCTTCACATCTCAAATAACCCCAATTCCTGCACCTTTACACCTCAGATCACCCCAATCCTTGCACCTGCACACATTGGATCACCCCAATTCCTGCACCTGCACACCTCAGATCACCACAATTCCTGCACCTTCACATCTCAGATAACCCCAATTATTGCACCTTCGGAGCTCAGATCACCCTGATTCCTGCACCTTTACACAGTAGATCACCCCAAACTTCAGACCTCAGCTCAACTAAATATTGTACCTTCACACCTCAGATCACCCCAATTCCTGTATCTTTGCAGCTTAGATCACCCCAATTCCTCCACCTTCACACTTCAGATCAGCCCAATTCCTGTACCATCATACCCCCTAACAGCCCCAATTCCTATCTCTTGACACCTCAGATCACTGCAATGTCTGCACCTTCACACATCAGATCATCCCAATATCTGCACCTCTACACTTCTGATCACTCCAATTCCTACACATTCACACCTCATATCAGTCCTAATTCCTCCACCTTCACACCTCAGATCACCCCAATTCCTACACCTTCACACCTCAGATCACCCCAATTCCTGCACCTTCCTACCTCAGATCACCCCAATTCCTGCACCTTCCGACCTCAGATCACCTCAATTCCTGTATCTTCACACCTCAGATCACCTCAATTTCTGCATCATCACACCTCAAAGTAGACTAAATTTCTGCCCCTCAGATCTCAAATAAACCCCAATTCTTTCATCATCACTACCCAGATCATCCAAATTCCTGCATCTTCACTCCTTAGATCACCCCAATTCATGCACCTTCAAATCTCAGATCAGTCCCATTTTTTTCACCTCAGGGGCAGATGTAATTGCAGGGTGGATGAAGTATGCAGTGAGGATTGCTGGATGCTGGTGTACTTGGTGATGGCCTTGATGCCCTTGGAGATGTTGTACTTGGCCAGCTCTTGCGGTAGCAGTAGGCATATAGCGGCCTGGATCTCCCGGGAGGTGATGGTGGATCTCTTGTTGTAGTGAGCCACAGAGGAAGGTTCAACGGTGATCCACTTGAAGATCAATATGGTAGAGGTTCCTCAACTTCTATAGGCTCTGATTTGTGCCCAGAGAGCCCAAGTACATCAACGGATCCCAAACTGGCCAATTCCCCACTGAGATTCTTGGTTAGAGTGATCTGATGAGCAGTAACCCATGGTAGCCAAAATCCATATTTTTTTGGCTTACTGTGCATTACATGTGCTGGATATATGGCCTTACTGATCAAACCAGATGAACTAAAAAAGTAACTAACCTAAAATAAAAATCTAAATAGATTAGATTTTAAAAAGGAGTCTTCTAATTGGTTGGAAACTCTTGTGGGATATTGCTCTCTTCTTTTTGTAAAGCTCACGGCGAAAAGTACAAGTTCCATTTTAGCATATTTCAACAATTTTTAATTGTTTCTGACCCAGAAGAGAACATGATTAAATTTAGGATGTTTGCCCTATTTTATCCCGCCACTTAAATAAAATATTCTCTTAAATTCCGGGCGAAAAACAGCATTGTTCAGCAGATACAAAGGTTAATTCCAGTTACTTTATGGGGCTTCGTACATAAGAGCTCATTTCTGAGCATTAACTCAACGAAGCCTTCCAACCTCATTGCTAAAACCGTCACACTGAACAATTATGCTGAAACGGATGGAAATATTTATCCAAAAGGAACTCGCAAACTGTTTTAGAACGAAAAGCAAGTGTTATTGTTTCATTAAAGGCCAACTTCCGGCCACGCAACTGAACCACATATAGTGGGGCTTAGGGATGGGCTCCGGCGTGTTCGGATCCTAATCCCAACCCACCTTAAGCAATCGGGCCAGGAAGCCATCACTGCACACCGCCAATCATGAGCAGCCTAGTCAGGGTGTCTGTATGTGCAGCTGGGGAATGCCTCACTGCCTATGATTGGTGGTGTGCAGTGAGGGCTTCCTGGTAGGGTTGCCACCTCATCCCTTTAAACCCGAACCCGTATTAATTACACAGGTTCTGTAGATAATTACTGTAAGGTGGTAATTAAACTCACTTAGTGCTTTACCTGCATTAAATTAGCCTCAGAACCTGTGTAATTCATATGTGTTTGGGTTTAAAGGGATGAGGTGGCAACGCTACTTCCTGGCCCGATTGCTCAGGTGGGTTGGGACTACGAAGAGAACACTTATAAACTTTCCAAAAGTTCTAAACTTAGAGTTGCTGGATCCTGTGCTTTACTGCCATCTACTGGACCATCTTTTGAACGACAGGAAGACCATGATTCTGGCTCTCACACCTGGCCTCATTAGCAGTCCTTAACAGCTTGCGGACCGCCCATTGTACATATATTGCAGCAGGGTGGCCGCACTGTGCCAGATCACGTACCTAGTACATGATCTGACACTTCCGGTCTGGGGCGCACGCATGCCCCACTGAAGTCCGCTGAGACCCGCCGATCGATCAGGGGTCAGGCAGAATGGCAGTCTGCCTATGTAAACAAGGCAGATCGCCGTTCTGTGAGAGGGTTATGTACTGATCCTGTGTTTCTGCTAAGCAGGAACAAGGATCTTTACCTTCCCCCAGTCAAAGCACCTCCCCCACAGTTAGTAAGCACTCCCTAGTGTCAGGGCTGGGCTCAGCCCTTCCTTCTCAGAGCTCGCCGCTCAGCTCCTATCTCTCCACAGTTACTCAGCTGTTGATGATTTCGTGCTCGTCAGTCCTGCCTACTTAAGCCGTCCAGCCCAGAGGATCTCTGCCTTCGCCTTGGTCAACATCACAGAGACTATCTCCTGCATTCCTGTTAAAAGACTTGCTTGGCTGACATCCCTTCTGGCTCCAGATCCTGCTTGCTGTTTTACTACGCTCATCTCTGGCTCCCTGACGTTTGGCTTGTCTGACTATCCGGTTCCGGTTCCTGAACTCTGGCTATGTTTTGACTATGTTTTTTTACTTTTATTATTAAACAAGTGTTTGATTTAACTATACTTCTGTCTCGGTCTGATTTCATGGTTTCTGACACCTAGAAACACATTTAACCTTTTGATCGCCTCTGATTTTAACCCCCTTCCCGGCCAGTGTCATTAGTGCAGTGACAGTGCTGGAAGGCCGGGGCGACCAATATGATCCTTTGCTTTGGTGAAGGTGGTCAGTATATGATAGCAATATTTGTTTTGTGACCGCAGTTAGCTGCTGGCGCCCCTGCCCTAATCTGTGTTCATATTAGAGTTTACCAGGACCCCTTGTGTCCCCTGTGATCATACAGAGCTTCGCCTCCATATTTCTGTCGTGATTTTCTTTGATGTCTCTCTGGAGCTTTATGGAAAATTGGTGAGTCCTTAGAAATTCCCCTGAAGAAGCCAATGTTGGCGAAACATGTTGGGGTCTAAAATCAAGCACTGATCACTTTCTATATACGGACACCAGTGACCATTATTGTGATATGTATTATACTTTGATTTTTATTTGAACCCAAAATTTGTTTTAATTTTATATGAATAAACTTTCTATTTTTTATTAAAAAAATGTATCTTTTCTAATCATGGGCACTGCTATAATCGCAATCTTCCTGTTGCTGTAATTTTTAATGCAAAAGGCATGAGGTGCCGGATATCATATTGTCACCCATTCTGCTACACAAGTGCATATTTTTAGCACTGATCACTGTATTGGTGTCACTGGTCCCCAAAAAGTGTCAAAAGTGTCAGTTAGTGTCCGATTTGTCCGCCGTAATATCCCCGTCCCACTATAAGTGGCTGATCCCCGCCATTACTAGTGAAAAAAAAAAGAGAAAGAAATACTGTATATACTGTATATCCCATAGTTAATCAATATACACTTATTTGGATTTTTTTTTTACCAAAAATACTATATGTAGCAGAATACATATTGACCTAAACTGGTGAATAAATTCGATTTTATTTTTATTTTTTTTTATTGGAAAGGTTTTATAACAGAAAGTAAAAAATATTGTTTTTTTTTTTCAAAACTGTCGTTTTCTTTTTTTTTGTTTGTAGTGCAAAAAATAAAAACCGCAGAGGTGATCAAATACCACTAAAAGAAAGCTCTATTTGTAGGGGAAAAAAAGACATAATTCTTCTTTTTTTTGGGGTACAATTGTCAGTTAAAGTAACGCAGTGCGTATCATAAAAAAATGGCCTGGTCATGAAGGGAGGGGGGGGTAAAACCTTCCGGAGCTGAAGTGGTTAGATTGAGGATGCATGCAGATAATATAATGCATGAAGGTAAACAACAAACCACTTTAAAAAAAAAAAAGAAAACTAATGAAGCCACCACATCAAGGTCTAGTAATCTGCAACATATTACATTTCTGGATTTGGGTTTAGATACAATGTAACAGGTTTGTTCCTCCTAATTCCCATGATTTCTGCTTCCTGCACCTTCCACATTCTTTATAATTATAGATGATGTTTATAAATGACGACTTAATATTATATATTAATGAATCAATTACTGTTTTTTTAATTTCTTTTCTGTTGGCGTATTTCTCGGGAATTAATGATTAGAAATGATGGCACACAGATGTTACCCAGATTCATGTCTTCCCCGCCGTGCTGTCAAACACAATTCACAATCACACCTCCGGTGACACATGATTGCTATTGACAAGCGCAGGAAATTGGCTGAGTGCAGCTACAGCGTTACGTTGGCTCAGCGACCCTACCGCTATCCCGGGGTCTCCGTCATCCCTGGGTCTCCTCCATTCCTGGGTCTCCGCTATTACTGGGTCTCCATCATCCCTGGGTCTCCTCCATTCCTGGGTCTCCGCTATTACTGGGTCTCCGTCATCCCTGGGTCTCCTCCATCCCTGGGTCTCCGCTATTACTGGGTCTCCGTCATCCCTGGGTCTCCTCCATCCCTGGGTCTCCGCTATTACTGGGTCTCCGTCATCCCTGGGTCTCCGCCATTACTTGGTTTTCTGCCATCACTGGGTCTTCGCCTTTGCCGGGTCTCCGTCATTACTTGGTCTCCACCATCGATGGGTCTCCATCATCGCTGGCTCTCCACCATTGCTGGGTCTCCGCCATTACTGGGTCTTCACCATCGCTGAGTCTCTACCATTGCTGGGTCTCCGTCATCGCTGGGTCTCCGCCATCGCTTGGACTCCACCATCGCTGGGTCTCCGCCATCGCTGAGTCTCTACCATCGCTGGGTCTCCGCCATCGCTGAGTCTCTACCATCGCTGGGTCTCCATCATCGATGGGTCTCCACCATTCCTGGGTCTCCGCCATCGCTGGGTCTCCGCCATCTCTGAGTCTCCTCCATTGCTGAGTCTCTACCATCGCTGGGTCTTCATCATCGCTGGGTCTCCACCATCGCTTGGTCTCTGCCATCGCTGGGTCTCTGCCATCGCTAAGTCTCTACCATCACTGGGTCCCTGCCATCGCTGAGTCTCTACCATCGCTGGGTCTCCGTCATCGCTGAGTCTCCGTCATCGCTTGGACTCCGCCATCGTTGGGTCTCCGCCATCGCTGAGTCTCTACCATCGCTGGGTCTCCACCATCGCTGAGTCTCTACCATCGCTGGGTCTCCATCATCGATGGGTCTCCGCCATTCCTGGGTCTCCGCCATCGCTGGGTCTCCGCCATCTCTGAGTCTCCTCCATTGCTGAGTCTCTACCATCGCTGGGTCTCCATCATCGCTGGGTCTCCACCATCGCTTGGTCTCCGCCATCGCTGGGTCTCTGCCATCGCTGAGTCTCTACCATCGCTGGGTCCCTGCCATCGCTGAGCCTCTACCATCGCTGGGTCTCCATCATCACTGGGTCTCCATCATTGATGGGTCTCCGCCATTCCTGGGGCTACGCCATCGCTGAGTCTCTGCCATCTCTGGGTCTCCGTCATATCTGGGTCTCCGCCATCGCTGAGTCTCCATCATTGATGGTTCTGCGCCATTCCTGGGTTTCCGCCATTGCTGGGTCTCCATCATAGCTGGGTCTCTGCCATCACGGAGTCTCGGTCATCGATGGGTCTCTGCCATCCCTGGGTCTCCGTCATAGCTGGGTCTACGCCATCTCACTCAGCAGATTCGTAGCTCATTAGTACCCCCATTCAGCAAACCCCATGCTCATTAGTACACCCGCCTTTTCTGATCCTCCGCTCAATAGTAACCCCCAGCTCTGCTGATCCCCCGTTCAGTAGTAATCCCCAGCTCTGCTGATCCCCCACTCAGTAATAACCCCCAGCTCTGCCGATCCCCCATTCAGTAGTAATCCCCAGCTCTGCTGATCCCCCACTCAGTAATAACCCCCTGCTTTGCTGATACCCCATTCAATAGTAACCCCTAGCTCTGCTAATCCTGTGGTTTTCGGATCCTCCTCTCTCTTCAGTGCTCACTCACCTATATCTCTATATTGCTCCCCACGTGTAACATCTGCTAGTTTCTCCTGCTTCGGTCCCCTAGTTCTGCTGATCCTGTGCCGCTCAGTCCTTCTTCTCCAGACCCAGCTTACCTTAACCTCTTCACGCCGACTAAACACATATATGTGGCCTCTTGGTGTGTGGACCTTCACGTCAAGCAGGCACATATATGCAGCCCTGTGTAAACCACTTACTGTGCTGACAGCCAACCACAGCAGTCACATGGCCCAAATGCCCATCTCCACCTCCCAGCGCTTAAAACTCTTGAAGGGCCGGGAGGCGGCTGGAAGGAAGAGGTTCATCTCTATAGGGTTCCCATGTTGCACACCACATGTGCCGCCCGCTAGTTGCTCCACACCTGTCCAGACCCTGCTCGCCTTCCTGCTGCTCCACACGGCACACCAGAGAGTAAGAGCCAGAGTGCTGTCCTGTTTTTAGGAAGCTATGTGCAGCACCCTGCCGGCCCCTCCCACCAGCCATGATCTGCCCGCATTGCATAGAGAAGCACAGAGACCCAGTGATGACATCACTGAACCTCAAACAAGGTATATCATGACAATCAAAAGTTTTAGTATGTTGATGATGGGGAGGGAGGAACCAGGGAAGGCAAATGTATTCCTTTAATTGTATATGTACAGCACAGGTGCATGTTTTCGTCAGCATTGATGTTGTTACTTTATGCCTATTTAAATACTAAAGAAAATCTTAAAATATATATATATATATATATATATATATATATATAGACACTATGTTGCTAAAAGTATTGGGACACCTGCCTTTACACGCACATGAACTTTAATGGCATTCCAGTTTTAGTCCGTAGGGTTCAATATTGCGTTGGCCCACCCTTTGCAGCTATAACAGCTTCAACTCTTCTGGGAAGGCCGTCCACAAGGTTTAGGAGTGTGTCTATAGGAATGTTCCAGAAGAGCATTTGTGAGGTCGAGCACTGATGTTGGACAAGAAGGCCAGTCTCCGCTCTAATTCATCCCAAAGGTATTCTATAGGGCTGAGGTCAAGACAGTCAAGTTCCTCCACTACAAACTCGCTCATCCATGTCTTTATGGACCTTGCTTTGTGCACTGGTCCAAATCATTCGGTGGAGGGGAGATTATGGTGTGGGGTTGTTTATCAGGGGTTGGGCTTGGCCCCTTAGTTCCAGTGAAGGGAAATCTTAAGGCGTCAGCATACCAAGACATTTTGGACAATTTCATGGTCCCAACTTTGTGGGAACAGTTTGGGGATGGCCCCTTCCTGCTCCAACATGACTGCGCACCAGTACACAAAGCAAGATCCATAAAGACATGGATGAGCGAGTTTTGGGGTGGAGGAAGTTGAATCGGCCTGCACAGAGTCCGGACCTCAACCCTTTGGGATGAATTAGAGTGGAGACTCCAAGCCAGGCCTTCTCGTCTAACATCAGTGCCTGACCTCACAAATGCGCTTCTGGAAGGATGGTCAAACATCCCCATAGACACACTCCTAAACCTTGTGAACAGTACAGAAAAATGGCAAAGAATCAGGATCAGGATCAGGTACAGGAACGGGGCACAGGATCAGGTACAGGTACAGGAACAGGGCACAGGATCAGGTACAGGAACAGGGCACAGGATCAGGATCAGGTGCAGGAACAGGGCACAGGATCAGGTACAGGTACAGGGCACAGGATCAGGTACAGGAACAAGGCACTGGATCAGGTACAGGTACAGGAACAAGGCACAGGATCAGGTACAGGAACAGTGCACAGGATCAGGATCAGGTGCAGGAACAGGGCACAGGATCAGGTACAGGAACAGTGCACAGGATCAGGTGCAGGACCAGGGCACAGGATCAGGTACAGGAACAAGGCACAGCATCAGGATTAGGTGCAGGAACAAGGCACAGGATCAGGTACAGGAACAGTGCACAGGATTAGGATCAGGTACAGGAACAATGCACAGGATCAAGTACAGGAACAGGGCACGGGATCAGGATCAGGTACAGGAACAGGGCACAGGATCAGGATGAGGTAAAGGAACAGGGCACAGAATCAGGTACAGGAACAGGGCATAGGATCAGGATCAAACCTTGTGGATGGCCTTCCCAGAAGTGTTGAAGCTGTTATAGCTGTAAAGGGTGGGCCAACTCAATAATGAACCCTACGGACTAAGACTGGGATGCCATTAAAGTTCATGTGTGTATAAAGGCATGTGTCCCCATACTTTTGGTAATAATGTATATATTTACAGTGTATATATATATATATAAATATATATATATATATATATATATATATATATATATATATATATACACACAGACTGTCACATAGTCCTCTTGTTTCCTCCGCAGTTCATTCTCCATAACCCTCCATCTTTCAGATGCAAACTTCGACCCCCGATCCTCTCCACACCAGCAACAGAACTCCGTATCCCGTGCGCCGTCCATCTCTCTCGCACTAAACGCCCGGCATTATCTCCCTTCGATTCGGTGAACACCTTGGAGAAGAGAGTGAAGTTGAAAGATGGCCGTGTTCTCTGTCCCGCCCCGGATTTCCCTGACTCAGCACACAGATGGCGGCTCTTTTGGCACCGAAAACCGCCTACACCTTCTATAGATTGAGATCCAGAAAGCGGCGGTAATCAATTTTCTTCTTAAGCACTGACGGGAGAGTAAGCAGTTGGCTCCGCACAGCTTGTATTAATAGCTGACGCCGGCTCTGAAAAAAAAAAAAAATAATAAAATATCGGTTCATTGTGGAAAAAAAAAAAAAGAGAGACCACACAATTGGCTTTCCGGGCAGCGAACGAACGCGTGGCGGTGAGGGGGATTAAATCGCTGTGTTATGGAATTTTTTTTACGTGCCAGAGACTGTTATTTGCGAAGTCATAAAGCCAAAAGAATAAAACAATGAAGGAAAAAATGGGAACGCGTTCCTAAAACGCGGCAGCAACCATAAAAGTCATTGTTTGGAGTGCGATTGGGAAGCCCCCGAGAGATCCGGAGTGGTAATTACTGAGACAGCGGAAACAGCCGACTGATTGTTTAATAATAAAAATAATCGCTACAAATGTAACCGCCTGCTAAGAAAGAGCCGTAATGCGGAGCGTCCGCCGCGCCGAGCGAATTTAGAAAATGCTGCATGGGTCCAGGTGCCGGGAGTGTTTGGGAGGATCGGCTTCCTGGATACAAAAAGTGTTTCTGAATTATGAGGTGTTAGATATACTAGCAGATTTAATAATACTACACATTGAAGTCACATTGAAGTCACATTGAAGTCACATTGAAGTCACATTGAAGTCCAGCTCACACTTTGTGGGTTGAAAGGGACGGACTTCAACCAAACTATGTAACTTCATAATCAATGGCAGCAAACTGTTTTATTTTTTTATTTTTTCGTCCTTTTGGCATAAAGGTTTTACCCAAATAAATGAAAGCTGATCATTGTAAGCACCCCTGCCAGTGGTAAATGGTTTGTCTCATCCAAATAACTGGTATATTTAGAGGAGAGCTTGTTCTTTTAAAAAAAAAAACAACAGACTTACCGGCCACGTCACCAGATGAAAATAGAAGAAAGAAAGCCTAAAAAAAAAAAAAAAAAAGGAATGCAGCCGTCAAATCTAAGAGTTGGTAAGCTACAAAGTAATAAATATTTGCTTTTGGGTTTAAAGTAGTTCTAAAGCAAGGTCGGCCCGTCCATTGTGGGTGCATAGCATGCCCCCCCCCCAGTCCATGCCGCCGCCCTTCCTATCCATGCGCCTGGCTCCTTTCAGGACGCCGGGCGCATTAATTCCTATGGCAGGGGTGGGCAGGGGGTGTGTTTTTTGAAGCACTGATTAGAGCCGGAGGCTCTAATAAGCTTCAAAATAGGGTGGGGTCGGGACACGGTGCGTTGTATCCAGAGCCCACCCAGTTGTGTTGCAACAGCGAATGAATATTCGCAACACTGATCCTCCTCCCAGCCAATCGGGTAAGCGGATCTGATTTCGTCACCTGATTGGCTGAAAGGACAGGCAATCCTTTTGGACGCCTAGGAGAAGAAGAGAGGAGCCACACAGAAGACACAGGAACCCGCCCGCCCTCCATAGAAGCCTGTTGCGGCCGGAGCCCGCGACACTCCGAAGCCCGCTTCCTGCTGAAGCCCGCCGCTGCCCGCCACTGCCTGCCTGTAGTGCAGGAAGTAGTGGTCAGGTAGGTCTCCTGATCAGCTGGCGTGACATTATTACTGCGCATGCGCAGATTCTCTGAGGCATTATCCGATAATGTCAGCCTGAGTGGGGGCTTCCAGCAGGGCCGGAAGCTATTGGCTAGGAGTTCACATAACAACAACAACAAGGGCCGTTACAGGCCACGGCGAATGGTGGGTTGTTGTTTCGCTGTAAGCAACGGACGACTCGCAATCTTCTGTGCCAATGAGTGGGCTCGCTGTGCCGGGTGCTGTGCCGACGATCTGCAGTAATCGACAGCAACCGGCAGTTGAACATTTTAATACCGGGATGATGCCTGTAGCTGCAGGCGGTGGCGGCCGCTCATGCAGGGCGCAGGGGCGCCACCCCCCTAATCCATGTGTCCGGCCCCTAATCTACATGCAGGGCTCCGGACGCATTGGGATGCCAATGGGTTTTTTTTTTTTTTCGAAGCACGTGATTAGATCCTGAGGCTTTAATTGGCTTCAAAAAGGTTGGGCTCGGGGGGCAGGGCACCCTGTTGTGTGACAATAGCAAATTAATATTCGCTAATGTCTTCCTGTTTCTCCTCCCGGGCCAATCATGAAGCAAGTCCTGAGATCCGATTGGCAGGGAGTCCTAAGACCCAATTGGCCGCGAGTCCTATGCCCTTTTGGGCCGGGAGGAGAAACGACCGCCGGTACTTGGGTGGAGACGCAGGGGGGAAGCCACCACCTGGACGGGGTAAGTGTGGGGCTGGTAGGGGGTCTGGCAGGCGACGGACGAGTGATGCCCCAGTCGATTGAGCGAGCGGTGGGGGGGTGGTTGGTTGGCTGGCTGAGTGGCCGCCCCTCCAAGAAAATTGAGCACCAGCCGCCATTGGCTGCAGGCGTCATCCCGGTATAACCACTGCCAACCAAAGACTAGACATGTGCGGTGTGTTTAGTTCTGAATTAAAATTCGGACAATTTTTCGTTTTTCGGAAATTCGGATGTATCCGAAAATTCCAGAATTGCAATAGTACCGAATTTAAACCAAATCCGAAATAACGAAAAAAATTTGGATGAAATTAGAATTCGAATCGTTTTTAAATTCTGAACGTTTTCGAATTCAAATAATTTTCCAATTTCCAAAACGTAATAGAAAATAAAGGAATAGAATAGAAAAAAAAAAAATAATAGACTAGAAAAGAATTTAACAGAAAATAAAAGAATAGAATAGAATAGAAAGAATATAACCATTTCCCAAAATTCAAATAGAATCACTTAAAATTTGAAATCTGTTGTTTTTTTCTATACTATTGTTATTTTCTATTCTATTCTACTATATTATTTTCTATTCTATTCAAATTCGAATTGATTTTATTTGAATTTTGGAAAATGGTTATATTATTTATAGTCTATTGTTTTTTTTTTAAATTCTATTCTTTTCTATTCTATTCAAATTTCAGAAGATGGTTATTACATTCTCTCTTTTTATTATTCTATTGTATTCCTTTCCATTCTATTCTGGTCTTTTAATTTCTATCCTATTTTGTTCTGTTTTACTCTATTATATTATATTTTCTGTTATATTCTTTTCTATTCTATTAATTTTTTTTTTCTATTCTATTTCTTTATTTTTTACTCTATATTTTATTCTCTTTGGAAATTGGAAAACGATTAGAATTCGAATCGTTTTTGAATTAAAAAACTTTTCGAGTTCAAAAAAATGTTGGAATTTGAAAATGAATTGGAAAACCTTTTGAAACGAGCGCATGCAAAGCTCTTTCCCCGACTTGCTGATGCCCCGACTTAGTTGGGGTAGGCGGAACACTTTGGTGGGGGTGGGTCAGTCACACCTCTTGACCTTTGACCTCTGGGGGGACATGCCTGCTGACCTTTGACCTTTGGGGGTGGTCCCTATTCCAATGATGCCCCGACTTAGTTGGGGTAGGCGGAACACTTTGGTGGGGGTGGGTCAGCCACACCTCTTGACCTTTGACCTCTGGGGGGACATGCCTGCTGACCTTTGACCTTTGGGGGTGGTCCCTATTCCAATCCCTGAGTCCTAACCTTGTTCTTCCAGAGGAAACCCCAACCCTAACCCCAACCCCAACCCCAACCCTAACCCCAACCCTAACCCTGGAATGATCCTGGAATTAGATAAAATTTGATTCGATTTGAAAATGAAATAAACGAAACAAATTCCGGAAACGAATGAAACAAATTTAACGAAAACAAACGAAGCGAAACTAAACAATTTTTTTTTCCTTCTGCATTTGTCTACCGAGGACTACATATGACGGGAAGCCGGTTAAGGATATAGGCACTCAGACATATGTTGCACCTTTTACTGCACTTTGGAATGGCGGACAGAATCACGGCAATTCTGCTCACGATTCCGGATCGTGTAATGCGAATGGGGCCGAATAGCAAGGCTTTACCTATTTGCTGACGGGAAATTCCTCTTTTGTAGCCCATGGGAACCTCTAGGAATCGCTCACCTCGTTTTCTGTCTTCTCTCTTGGAGTTGTATGAATAAAAGAAGCAGAAGAAGAATGTTACATTGCAATCCTTCCCCGTATTGCGAGGCTACGCTGACATTTTGCGGTTGGCTCTGTGTGGGCTCGGTGTATCGGCATAGGCTCGGTGTATCGGCGTAGGCTCGGTGTATCGGCATAGGCTCTGTGTATAGGCGTAGGCTCAGTGTATCGGCGTAGGCTCGGTGTATCGGCATAGGCTCTGTGTATAGGCGTAGGCTCAGTGTATCGGCGTAGGCTTGGTGTATCGGCGTAGGCTCTGTGTATCGGCATAGGCTCTGTGTATCGGCGTAGGCTCTGTGTATCAGCGTAGGCTCGGTGTATCGGTGTAGGCTCGGTGTATCGGTGTAGGCTCGGTGTATTGGCGTGGACTCGGTGTATCGGCATAGGCTCGGTGTATCAATGTGGGCTCGGTGTATCAGCGTAGGCTCGGTGCATCGGCGTAGGCTCAGGGTGTCTCGCGTAGGCTCCGTGAATCGGCATAGGCTCGGTGTATCAGTGTAGGCTCGGTATATCGGCGTAGGCTCGGTGTATCGGCGTAGGCTCGGTGTATCGGCGTAGGCTCGGTGTATCAGAGTAGGCTTGGTGTATCGGCGTAGGCTGGGTGTGTCGGCGTAGGCAAGGTGTATCGGCGTAGGCTCGGTATATCAGAGTAGGCTCTGTGTATCAGAGTAGGCTCTGTGTATCGGCGTAGGCTTGGTATATCGGTGTAGGCTCGGTGTATCAGAGTAGGCTCGGTGTATCAGCGTAGGCTTGGTGTATCGGTGTAGCCTCGGTATATCGGCGTAGGCTCGGTGTATCAGAGTAGGCTCTGTGTATCAGCGTAGGCTTGGTGTATCGGCGTAGGCTCGGTGTATCGGCCTAGGCTCGGTGTATCAGCGTAGGCTCGGTGTATCGGCGTAGGCTCGTGTATCGGCGTAGGCTTGGTGTATCGGCGTAGGCTCGTGTATCAGAGTAGGCTCTGTGTATCGGCGTAGGCTTGGAATATCGGTGTAGGCTCGGTGTATCAGAGTAGGCTCGGTGTATCAGCGTAGGCTCGGTGTATCGGTGTAGCCTCGGTATATCGGCGTAGGCTCGGTGTATCAGAGTAGGCTCTGTGTATCAGCGTAGGCTTGGTGTATCGGCGTAGGCTCGGTGTATCGGCGTAGGCTCGGTGTATCAGCGTAGGCTCGGTGTATCGTCGTAGGCTCGTGTATCGGCGTAGGCTTGGTATATCGGCGTAGGCTTGGTATATCAGCGTAGGCTAGGTGTATCGCCGTAGGCTCTGTGTATCGGCGTTTATACGTTCAGACCCACAACATGGTCCTCCAGCAAGAGGTTAAATAAAAGTGATCCTTAATGAAATCTGCGCCGCGCACTCGCAGCAATATATATATTTTATAAATGTTTTCTCTGGGAATATCCTGGCGTGGTTCAGCGAAGCCGCTTTCTGGTTAATATTTAATACTTTAAAGACAGATTTTCACCTGTACAGCGAAGCCAAATTAGATTACAGGAAGGTATGGCACGGAGCGGAATCAGATAGACGGGAGGAAATGTCTTAATGCTGCAAAATCACGAAACTTTTATGCCCAGGCTGCATTTTCTTTCGTCCTTCAGAATGGCGCGGAATAAAACAATCGCTAATTTTTTTTTGTGTGTGTCTCCGGGAAGACAAGCGCTACCAGCAGAAACCATCCTGGGCAATGTCACCTTGTCACGTCCTTTCACAAACCGACCGCTAAGTGGGTCAATTCTTCATGATTATCATCACCTGGTCAATCCCAGTGTTGGTAAGTCAAGGAGCCCCAGCATTCCACTATATAAATATATACACCAGCCTTTCTCAACCTCTTCAACACAGACAGGTTTCGGGGCTGTCGCTGAGCAATACAGACTTTCAGCTCCCTCCAAAGAGTTTCTATTGGGTTCAGGTCTGGAGGCTGGCTAGGCCACTCTAGGACCTTGAAATGCTTCTTATGGAGCCACTTCTTAGTTGCCCTGGCGGTGTTTTGGGTCATTGTCATGCTGGAAGACCCAGCCACGACCCGCCTTCAATGCTCTTACTGAGGGAAGGAGGTTGTTGGCCAAGATCTCACGATACATAGCTCCATCCTTCCTCCCCTCCATACGGTGCAGTTGTCCTGTCCCCTTTGCAGAAAAGAAGCCCCAAAGAATGACATTTCCACCTCCATGCTTCACGGTTGGGATGGTGTTCTTGGGGTTGTACTCATCCTTCTTCCTCCAAACACGGCGAGTGGAGTTTAGACCAAAAAGCTCTATTTTGTCTCATCAGACCACATGACCTTCTCCCATTCCTCCTCTGGATCATCCAGATGGTTATTGGCAAACTTCAGATGGGCCTGGACATGCGCTGGCTTGAGCAGGGGGACCTTGCGTGCGTTGCAGGATTTTAATCCATGACGGCGTAGTGTGTTACTAAAGGCTTTCTTCGAGACTGTGGTACCAGCTCTCTTGAGGTCATTGTCCAGGTCCTGCCGTGTAGTTCTGGGCTGATCCCTCACCTTCCTCATGATCATTGATGGCCCACGAGACGAGATCTTGCAGGGAGCCCCAGACTCAGGGAGATTGACCGTCATCTTGAACTTCTTCCATTTTCGAATAATTGCGCCAACAGTTGTTGCCTTCTCACCAAGCTGCTTGCCTATTGTCCTGTAGCCCATCCCAGCCTTGTGCAGGTCTACAATTTTATCCCTGATGTCCTTACATAGCTTTCTGGTCTTGGCCATTGTGGAGAGGTTGGAGTCTGTTTGATTGAGTGTGTGGACATGTGTCTTTCATACAGGTAATGAGTTCAAACAGGTGCAGTTAATACAGGTAATGAGTGGAGAACAGGAGGGCTTCTTAAAGAAAAAATAACAGGTCTGTGAGAGCCGGAATTCTTACTGGTTGGTAGGTGATCAAATACTTATGTCATGCAATAAAATGCAAATTAATTTTTTTTAAATCATACAATGTGATTTTCTGGATTTTTTAGATTCCGTCTCTCACAGTTGAAGAGTACCTATGATAAAAAATTACTCTATAATAATATAATTACAAATATAAATAATAATATCTATAATTACCTCTATATGCTTTGTAAGTAGGAAAACCTGCAAAATCGGCAGTGTATCAAATACTTGTTCTCCCCACTGTATGTATATATATATATACATACACCAGCCTTTCTCAACCTCTTCAACACAGAGGAACCCTTGAAATAATTTTCTGGTCTCAGGGAACCCTTGCTAAAAATGACCGTATCTACATCTCATGATACCTTAGTGTAATAAAGTGGCCTGTGAGTGTATATACACATATACTATGCATATATATATATATATATATATATATATATATATATATATATATATATACATATTTTTTTTTACTTCTGTTAGGTTGTTCCTCCATGTATAGAGTTCAGTACCAGATCTGTGAAGCTGTGAAGTCATTGGTATCCATCCAAGTTTTATCCTGTGCTGAGCTCTGATGAAGGGGGAGTAATGTGGCTTCTGAAACGCATAGGCTTTCTTTTTTATGTGACTTTTTTTTTGATCAGCAATTAAAATGATCTTGGACTTTTTTTGTCTGATTTTGGTCTGGTGCTACTTTCTATATTTTTCTTATGTAATTGGGCTCTGATTGGGACCTTGATGTAAGATGGTGACTCTGATAGGGAACTTGCTCTGATAGGGACTATGACGCAAGGGAGTCTCTGGTAAAAGGGGGGATTTTGATGGAGACCCTAATGTAAGAGAGGAATTTGATGGATACCCTAATGTAAGGGGGGACTTTGATGGAGACCCTAATGTAAGGGGGGACTTTGATGGAGACCCTAATGTAAGGGGGGACTTTGATGGAGACCCTAATGTAAGGGGGACTTTAATGAAGACCCTAATTAAAGGGGGGACTTTGATGAAGACCCTAATGTAAGGAGGGACTTTGATGAAGACCCTAATGTAAGGAGGGACTTTGATGAAGACCCTAATTAAAGGGGGGACTTTGATGAAGACCCTAATGTAAGGAGGGACTTTGATGAAGACCCTAATGTATGGAGGGACTTTGATGGAGACCCTAATGTAAGGAGGAACTTTGACAGGGACTCTGATGTAAGGAGGGTTCTGATGGGAACTCTCATGTAAGAGGGACCCTGATCAAGGGAGGAACTCTTAAAATGGAGTCTGATGTAAGTGGAGACTCCCAAGATGGACTGTGATATAAGGGGGGCTCTGATGCATACCCTGATGTAAGAAGGGACCGTGATGTAAGGGGGGACTTTTATGGAGACCCTAATGTAAGAAGGAACTTTGATGGATACCCTAATGTAAGGGGGGACTTTGATGGAGACCCTAATGTAAGGGGGGACTTTGATGGAGACCCTAATGTAAGGGGGGACTTTGATGGAGACCCTGATGTAAGGGGGGACTTTAATGAAGACCCTAATTAAAGGGGGGACTTTGATGAAGACCCTAATGTAAGGAGGGACTTTGATGAAGACCCTAATGTAAGGAGGGACTTTGATGAAGACCCTAATTAAAGGGGGGACTTTGATGAAGACCCTAATGTAAGGAGGGACTTTGATGAAGACCCTAATGTATGGAGGGACTTTGATGGAGACCCTAATGTAAGGAGGAACTTTGACAGGGACTCTGATGTAAGGAGGGTTCTGATGGGAACTCTCATGTAAGAGGGACCCTGATCAAGGGAGGAACTCTTAAAATGGAGTCTGATGTAAGTGGAGACTCCCAAGATGGACTGTGATATAAGGGGGGCTCTGATGCATACCCTGATGTAAGAAGGGACCGTGATGTAAGGGGGGACTTTTATGGAGACCCTAATGTAAGAAGGAACTTTGATGGAGACCCTAATGTAAGGGTGGACTTTGGCGGGGACTCTGATGCAAGAGGGACCCTGATCTAGGGAGGAACTCTTATAATGGAGTCTGTAAGTGGAGACTCCCAAGATGGACTGTGATGTAAGGGGGCTTTGATGGAGACACTGATGTAAGGGGGACCCTGAAGTGGGGGGGGGAATCTTATGGTGAAATCTGATGGAGGTGGGGACTTCTAAGGTTTACTCTGATGTAAGGAGGCTCTGATGGGTACCTTGATGTAATGGGGGACTTTGATGGAGACCCTAATGTAAGGGGGGAACTTTTATGGAGACCCTAATGTAAGGGGGAACTTTAATGGAGACCCTTATGTAAGGGCGGACTTTGGCAGGGACTCTGATGTAAGGAGGGTTCTGATGGGTACTCTGATGTAAGAGGGACCCTGATCTAGGGAGGAACTTATAATGGAGTCTGATGTAAGTGGATACTCCCAAGATTGACTTTGATGTAAGGGGGGCTCTGATGGGTCCCCTGATGTAAGAAGGGGCTGTGATAGGGACCCTGATGTAAGGGGGCTCCGATGGAGACACTGATGTAAGGGGGACCCTGAAGTAGGGGGAACTCCTAGGGTGAACTGTGATGGAAATGGGAACTTCTAAGGTGGACTCTGATGTAAGGAGGCTCTGATGGTAGCTTGATGTAATGGGGGACTTTGATGGGGACCGTAATGTAAGGAGGGACTTTGATGGAGACCCTAATGTAAGGGGGGACTTTGTTGGAGATCCTAATGTAAGGGGGGACTTTGATGGAGACCCAAATGTAAGAGGGGACTTTTATGGAGACCCTAATGTAAGGGGGAACTTTGATGGAGACCCTAATGTAAGGGCGGACTTTTATGGAGACCCTAATGTAAGGGGGAACAGGAGGCTCTGATGGTGGGCACCTTGATGTAATGGGGGGGACTCTGGTATAAAGTGGGACCTATATATTAGTAAAAAGTCATTCAAAAAATTACTAATATTATTAGTAAAATTACTGGAATATCCATATACATGAAGGGCTCTATAAACAAGGAAGTCAAGGTGACAGTCACCTCTTATATATTATCTATGTTATATAAATGTATTAAAAGTGCCTCACATAAAAAATCAAACCTTTCACAGCTCACAATGAGGTGACTTAATGTCATAAATATTTCTCTACATAAAGAATTGTCAATGTCAAATGTTGGATCTGCGCTCCATACGTGAATAGAGTGTCATACATTGTGTTATAATGGGCTCAGCTGAGCAAAGATACGCCGTCCTTCATATGACTATTATCGATGAGCTCAGGTCAGGCATAGAACATTAGCTGGAAAACATATAGAAGACATTGAACACGCTCAGGAGATTTATTTATTATTATCCCGGCACTGCCGAAACTCTGAGCTCATTCCTTTGGTATTCATAAGCTTGGCATTCTTGGAATACCGCACCCCGAACTTGTGACTATGGCAGACAAGCATTACAATGCCGGAGCAGCTTCACTAAATACGACTTTTACATAGGTCACTGTGTGTTGCATCCCAGTGCTGCTGATCTCCCGCAGCCTCTTTCAGCCACTTCCTGTCCACAGGGGCCTCCAAACTTTTCAAACAAAGGGTGAGTTTACTATCCATCAGACTTTAGATTGTGGCCAGTGGGGGTGGAAAATGTCCCAGGCCCAGCATCAGTGAGAATAAACATGGCCTCAGGGTTGGTGGTCATTAAAAGAAAGAATAGTGTCCCATCATTGGTATCGGTGGGAGGAATAGTACCTCTTCATTGGTATCAGTGGGAGGAATGGTGCCCTTATCGTTGGTGTCAGTGGAAAGAATAGTGCCCCATCATTCAAATCAGTGGGAGGAATAGTGCCCCATCATTGGTATCAGTGGGAGGAATAGCGCCCCATCATTGGCGTCACTGGAAGGAATAGTGCCCCATCATTGGAATCAGTGGGAGGAATAGTGCCCCTTCATTGGTACCAGTGGGAGGAATAGCGCCCCATCATTGGTATCAGTGGGAAAAATAGTGCCCATTCATTGGTATCAGTGGGAGGAATAGTGCCCCATCATGGGTATCAGTGGGAGAAATAGTGCCCCACCATTGGTATCAGTGGGAAGACTAGTGCCCCATCATTGGTATGAGTGTGAGGAATAGTGCCCCATCATTGGTATCAGTGGGAGGAATAGTGCCCCATCATTGGTATCAGTGGGAGGAATAGTGCCCCCATCATTGGTACCAGTGGGAGGAATAGTGCCCCTTCATTGGTATCAGTGGGAGGAATAGTGCCCCACCATTGGTATCAGTGGGAAGAATAGTGCCCCATCATTGGTACCAGTGGGAGGAATAGTGCCCCTTCATTAGTACCAGTGGGAGGAATAGTGTCCCATCATTGGTATCAGTGGGAAAAATAGTGCCCATTCATTGGTATCAGTGGGAGGAATAGTGCCCCACCATTGGTATCAGTGGGAAGACTAGTGCCCCATCATTGGTGTCAGTGGGAGGAATAGTGCCCCATCATTGGTATCGGTGGGAGGAATAGTACCTCTTCATTGGTATCAGTGGGAGGAATGGTGCCCTTATCGTTGGTGTCAGTGGAAAGAATAGTGCCCCATGATTGGAATCAGTGTGAGGAATAGTGCCCCATCATTGGTATCAGTGGGAGGAATAGTGCCCATCATTGGAATCAGTGGGAGGAATAGTGCCCCTTCATTGGTATCAGTGGGAGGAATAGTGCCCCATCATTGGTATCAGTGGGAGGAATAGTGCCCCATCATTGGTATCAGTGGGAGGAATAGTGCCCCATCATTGGTATCAGTGGGAGGAATAGTGCCCCCATCATTGGTACCAGTGGGAGGAATAGTGCCCCTTCATTGGTACCAGTGGGAGGAATAGTGTCCCATCATTGGTATCAGTGGGAGGAATAGTGCCCCACCATTGGTATCAGTGGGAAGAATAGTGCCCCATCATTGGTACCATGGGGAGGAATAGTGCCCCTTCATTAGTACCAGTGGGAGGAATAGTGTCCCATCATTGGTATCAGTGGGAAAAATAGTGCCCATTCATTGGTATCAGTGGGAGGAATAGTGCCCCACCATTGGTATCAGTGGGAAGAATAGTGCCCCATCATTGGTACCAGTGGGAGGAATAGTGCCCCTTCATTAGTACCAGTGGGAGGAATAGTGTCCCATCATTGGTATCAGTGGGAGGAATAGTGCCCCATCATGGGTATCAGTGGGAGAAATAGTGCCCCACTATTGGTATCAGTGGGAAGACTAGTGCCCCATCATTGGTATGAGTGTGAGAAATAGTGCCCCATCATTGTTATCAGTGGGAAAATAGTGTCCCTATTGTTGGTGTCAGTGGAAAGAATAGGGCCCCAAGGGACAGGTAAAGGCTCGCAAAGGGCCAAAGTTTAGGGATCACTGCTCTAGACTGACTTTCTGGGGGTGACAATGGTGGACCATCCCCACTATTCTTTTTCAAATTCTTCTTTATGTATTGCTATATTTCCTTAGACCCGGTCTGTCCGGACAGTACGGTCACCTGCTGACTTGGCACCATCCGTGGGCAGAAGTGCCTGAACAAGGACCTGGCTCAGGGATGACACGGCCATCTACATCCTGGTGCCTGTGAGGTGTCAGTCTGAAGGAGTGGGCATTTCTAGACGGGCAGCATTTGCAATGGGTAAAGCCCACATGTCATGCTGAGCCTCCGTGATTGACCAGGGCCCGTTCGGTTGGGGAGGAAAGATCTAGATGAAGCTGGATGTCCTTCAGCCAGGAAATGAGGCGGGGGGTCTATCTGACTTGCTGCAGCTTCTAATGCACATGGTGAGAAGCTCACAGGGTGCAGTGAAATCAGAGGAAGCCATTTCAGTCCAGGAGAGGAGCCGGTACAACTGTGCAAGACTGAAGGGAAGGCCGGAGGGCAACAAAATGTTATAATAGGGTATTGATCTTTTTTTTTTTTTTTTTGGCCCGGAGTTCCCCTTTAACCGGTTGCGCAGAGTTTCTCCTCTTTAGCGACGACTTCCTTCGTACGTTTCACAATGAAGAGCGATCGGGACCCGCAGGCTCCTTTTACATCCCATTGAGTTCGCTTTGCTTCTAATTTATAAGAATTGAGAAGTTTTGGGGTTTTGACGGTTTCTTAGCGGCGATCGTTTCATCACGTTTGTCAGCGCTCATCTGTCGGCGGCTCGTTGATGGAGCTGCGCTGTCTCCGCACCTGCCGCTACATGTGTCTCCAGATGTTCCCATCGCCCGCATGACTGGCTGACCAATTTATATTCCTTCCACGCCGAGAATGGCGACCGATCGCCGCCTCTTGGCTGCCCGTCCCGTGCGGCAGGACCCTTCCTAAACCGAACAAAGGAAAAATGATATGGATCTCTTCTCTCCATCGATCGGCGGTGCGGATCCATCGGGCTGATTTCATTCAGCTGCAATTATTACATCATCTGTACCTGTGATTTCCATCATCTCCAGATTTATAATGTTTGTGTGTTTTTTTATTTCTGTAAATATATAATTTCTGTATCTCAGGACTTGGAATTGTGCAAACATTGTGTTATATTTCTTAAAGTGATAGTAGCCCCTTCATCATCTGATACAATCACTTCAATACCGGCACAATTCTCACACTTCTCAAATACTTGTAAAAATCTGCTTTTTTTTTTTTTCTAGAAAATGACTTCAAACTCCCAAACATTCTATATATATATATATATATATATATAAATATATATTTATATATATATATATATATATATATATATATATATATATATATATATATATATATATATATATATATAGATATAGATATATATATATATATAAATATACATATATATATATATATCTATATATATATATATATATATATATATATATATATATATAGATATATCTATATATATATACATATATATATATCTATATATATATATATATATATATATATATATATAGATATATCTATATATATATGTATATATATATATATATATATATATATATATATATATATATATATATATATATATGTATATCTGTGTGTGTGTGTGTGTATATATATATATATATGTAGGAAGGCCAGTATGGTGGCCTGAATTTATGGGAGGAGCCCGGGGGGTACTTAAGCAGCCCGCTCACCTGTGGTGCTTGTCGGTTTCCTGTGCGCGATATACGTCACTAGGCCGACTATTCGATATACCAGCGTCCGCAAGTTCTTGCCTCGCATTCCGTATTCGATACCGTTCTCAAAAACTTTCGAAGTCGGCGTCTTTCGTTCGTAGTTTGTACCACGCGGCTGGCTTGGCTGTCGCAGGTAAGGTCCCGTCGGACTTTTCGTTTTATATCAGGTCACTAAACCGTAATTTCGAAAATTTTCGTTTCACTCGCTTTTCATAAACTGCAATGTATATCGAATTTTTCGTTTCATGTCATGTCACTAAACCGTACCTTCAAAATTTCGTTACTCGCATTTCACTATTGTAATATGTATCGCTCGTACTTTCGATATGTTACCATTTCGACAGCACCGCGACGCAGACGTCGCTCCATTTCTAGCATGTCGGTGTTAAAAGTATGCATCAGTAAACAGCCACAGCAAGTCGCAATTTGCAAGTTATCGGATCAAGTCAGTTCGATACCAATCATTTCTCATTTCTGAAACATTCTAGAACTCATTTCTAACATTTCAAATCATTTCAAACATTTCTCATTTCAGTCACCTACCGCGCTCCGATTCGAATCCAGTCGCATCAAAAAGATGCACCGATTCGTTCCGGTGTGCCCCAGTTATTTGGCCTCATTTCTATACATGCTCCAGAGTTACGTCATTGTCTGTCATTACTACCTCTGTCATGGTTATCATTTCATTTTCACGTATCACGTTCCGGCATGAATCCAGTCGCATGGTAATGCACCGATTCGTCTCGGCGTGCCCCAGGATTGGCCTCATTTCTATACATGCTCCAGAGTTACGTTTTCAGTCATTCATACCTCTGTCATGGTTATCATTTCATTGTCACCTATCACGTTCCGACATGAATCCAGTCGCATGGCAATGCACCGATTCGTCTCGGCGTGCCCCAGGATTGGCCTCATTTCTATACATGCTCCAGAGTTACGTTTTCAGTCATTCATACCTCTGTCATGGTTATCATTTCATTGTCACCTATCACGTTCCGACATGAATCCAGTCGCATGGCAGTGCACCGATTCGTGTCGACGTGCCCCAGGATTGGCCTCATTTCTATACATGCTCCAGAGTTACGTTTTCAGTCATTCATACCTCTGTCATGGTTATCATTTCATTTTTCACCTATCACGTTCCGACATGAATCCAGTCGCATGGCAGTGCACCGATTCGTGTCGGCGTGCCCCAGGATTGGCCTCATTTCTATACATGCTCCAGAGTTACGTTTTCAGTCATTCATACCTCTGTCATGGTTATCATTTCAATTCCACCTATCACGTTCCGACATGAATCCAGTCGCATGACAATGCACCGATTCGTCTCGGCGTGCCCCAGGACTGGCCTCATTTCTATACATGCTCCAGAGTTACGTTTATCAGTAATTCGTACCTTCTGTCATGGTTATCATTTCATTTCCACGTATCACGTTCACACATAAATCCAGTCGCATGGAAATGCACCGGTTCATGGTGGCGTACCCCAGGGCTCGGCCTCATTTCTGATACATGCTTCAAAGTCCGGATCATAGCTAATCGCAGACATCGGGGGATGGATCCATGTCTCTGCCATGCAGCTTACTACCATTTCACTCCCACAACGCATCACCGTTCTGGAACCAGTCGCATCTGACATGCACCGATTCTTTACGGAATGCCTTGCTGGTACCAAACAGCATTTCATACCTATACCAGAGCTCGGATGGTTGCCAGTCGCAAACACGGCACAACCAATTCAAGCCTCGGTCTAATAATCATTTCTCTCATTTCATTTCATACGGTGCTCCGATTCGAATCCAGATGCATCAAATAAGCACCAGATCGTCCCGGGTGCACCAATGTTTCCACTTGCCTCATTTCAATACATGCTCCAGAGCCCGGTTCTCGGTCGAATCAATGATGACGACCAGGCCGGACCTCTGTCATGGAGTCCATTCGTAATCAAGGCAAACATTTCGAATCATTTCATTGTCATACAAATCGTTGCGTCAAGAAACCAGTCAGCAATCCTTTCACGAATTGTCACCTTTTCGTTTTCTCAGGTCAGTCAAAGTTCAGTAGGTCCACCCTGCACCAGGTTGGACGATATCCCCCCAGGTAAAAAAAAAAAAAAAAAAAAAAAAAAAAAAAAGGGGGAATGGGAGAACAAGTCGGGTAAGTATGACTCAGCGGATCAAAGAAAAAACTTGAAATTCATCTCGCCCTTAATAGGTTACAGTCAACCAGGAGATAAAAGCTCAAGATAATCCTCACCAGAGCAACCATGTCTCAGACCGGCAGCGAAGACCTCGCGGCCCCTCTGTCACCTTCTCCGGTTTCAGAAAGCGGCAGCGTGCAATCTCTTAGGGGATGGACTATCCCCAAACTGACGGCAGAGCTTAGACGCAGAGGTGTCCCCTTCCCTGCCACAGCAAGGAAAGGCGAGCTTTTCAAACTCCTCTTTCCCCCACCAGCAGCAGGACCCAGTACCCAACAGGCATCCCTTCAGTCGATATCATCGGCCATTTCACAACTACACACGATGGTGTCATCTCTATCCACCTCAGTTGCAGACGTCCAAACCAGGGTTGCACTTCTGGAGGCCCGACCGGCCACGGCTGTCCCCGACCCAACGGCAACTCAAAGCTTGACACCTCTTCCTGCAGGTACCTCAGGCTCAAGCCACGTTGTCTACCCCTCCCACCTGGTCCCAACCAGTATCAGGAAGGACATCTTGGACGGCAAGGACGTCAACCTGGCCTCTCTCCTCATTTCCGTGCATGATTTGGCAGAAAATAAAGCCTACTCCTGGGGCGACATATCAGTGGTCCTTAAATCTAAAGACCCCAGATTGAACCGCAAGCTAACAGTCTCAGAGTTTACACTGGCCTTTGGCATGCTCAGAGATGTCCTGTGCTCAGTCACCCCTAGCAGGCGGGAAGAGCTGGACTTGTATCTCCATACTGTGGTAGACTTAGGCCACAAGTACGGTGGTTTTGCCTTTTACGACTACCACCGTTCTTTTTCAGCCAAGGCCGCGGCCAGACTCATACAGTTCCAGATCACCACAGACTGGAGTCTCATGGACACAGAACTCTTCTGCCGCCACTTTGCCGGCTTACGCTCACCTCTGTGTGCGATTTGCCAGTCCTCCACCCACACTGCCACCTGGTGTGCCAATACGGCAAACAGACGGCCTTTCGAGTTTCCCTCTACCTCAGGATCAGTACAGGCTCAGCCGATCCCTGAACCAACGCCTCAGGTGGACAAACTCGGACGCCCAGTCCGAACCGTGGGAGGGGCAGCCATCTGTAATAACTTTAATCAGGGGTCCTGCAACTTCAGCCAGTGCCGTCTACTTCACCTCTGCACCATATGTCATAGAGCACACCCCAGGATTTTGTGCGAAGTCAAGCAACACAAGAAGGCGTGACTAAGCCGGATCAACCTCTTGTGGTTAGGATGGTATCTCACTTCACATCCCACCCCTTCCCTGGCCACCTTCCTTATCCAAGGCTTCACAGCAGGCTTTCACACCGGCCTCATTTCACTTCCCCACACTACCCACGAATGTGCCAATCTTCGTTCGGCAGCCATTGACGTACAAGCCATAGATCAGCTCTTACAGGCAGAGGTGGATCGAGGTTACGTGATAGGCCCTTTCAGTTGCCCCCCTTTCAACACATGGAGAGTCAGCCCTATTGGGCTTGTCAAGGGCAAGTTTTCAAATAAATTGCGTTTGGTGTACGACTTGTCTGCGCCTCATTCTTCCCACATACCCAGTCTCAATTCCCTGATCCCCTCCGAGGAGTTTTCCCTAAAATATTCTTCTGTGGACATGGCAATACAGGCGATCATCAAAGCAGGCACAGGCGCCTGGCTCTCCAAAGCCGACATCTCGGATGCCTTCAAACTCCTGCCCATCCACCCATCCCTTTGGTGCTGGCATGGCATCAAGTGGAAGGAAACATATTATTTTGCTACAAAGCTCACCTTCGGTTCGAAGAGTAGCCCGTGGCTCTTCGACACGTTCGCCCAATCCCTCAGTTGGATACTATTACACAAGGGTCAATGCCATGAAGTCATCCATTATTTAGATGACTTCCTACTGATAGAACCACCCAGCAAGCCCCCAGGAGATCTCGACAAACTTAGGGTAATTTTTGGAAACCTCAATGTTCCTATTGCTGAGCACAAAGTGGATGGCCCAGCAAATAGCATCACTTTTCTCGGGGTCAGCTTGGATACCTGCGCAATGCAAGCCAGTCTCCCCCTCGACAAACTAACACGCATTAGGGCAGTCCTCCACGAGTTTACACACACCAAGGACTGTACCAAAAAACAGTTGCAGTCCCTCCTGGGTATGCTCAACTTCGCTATGCGAATTATTCCACAAGGCCGCACGTTTGTATCACGCCTACTCAGATTTCTGTCGAGAACTCAAGACCCTGATCAGATTTTGAATTTAGACTCCGCAGCCATAGCGGACCTATCCATGTGGGAGGAATTCTTGTCCGCCTGGAATGGCATATCGCTATTCATACCTGTAGTTTCGGTCCATTCACCCCAGGTGGTTACGGACGCCGCAGCCTCCACAGGTTTCGCGGCAATTTTTGGCCATCATTGGTTTTCAGGACCATGGCCTCAACAGATACTAATCATACCCGGCTTTTCCCAAACATCTGCCCTCTTTGAGCTTTACCCCATAGTGGCAGCCGCACAACTCTGGGGCCACCACTGGACAGGACAAACTGTAGTCTTTAGCACCGACAACCAGGCCACGGCAGACATCATCAACAAAGGCAGGTCCAAGTCCCTAGCAGTCATGTCCTTCCTGCGCAGGTTGGTACAACTGTCTTTACAACATCAGTTCAATATACACTGTACATTTATTCCCGGCAGATACAACTCAGCCGCTGACGCACTGTCACGTTTCAATTATTCCTCCTTTTTCAACCAGGTTCCCGATGCCGATCCGATGTCGGCCCCTATCCCTGTCTGGTCACAACTGACCCTGGACTAGCTCAACATTTACACGGAGCTACACAACTTATAAATCATTCCCTCTCCTACAACACACTTAAAGCCTACCAGACAGCGTGGAAGGCCTTTAACAAATTCCTCACGTCCTGCCGTAAAGGGCCAACAGGTATCAAGCAGGTACTGGCCTTCACTGCGCACTGCCACACGCAGCTGGCCTTATCCTACAACACCATCCGGCTATACCTAGCCGGCATTCAACATTTTATGGCGCTTGAAGACCCCACGAAACCCTCACTATTCTCATCTCACGCCATACGAGCCATTCTTAGGGGAATCCAGAAACACCAACCAGTCATCAGCACTAAGCGCTTGCCCATTACGGGACCCATCTTTAGGGACATGTCAACTATGCTGGCTACCTCGCCATTCGGTCTGCTCCGCAGCATCGTCTTACAAGCAGCGATATATCTAGCGTACTATGGGTTCTTGCGCCCTGGAGAATTCACCTCTAACAAATCCACAGACCGAGTACTATGCAGACGACACTTACTTAGATACCAAGACCACTTCATCCTGCACCTCGAGGTCTCTAAAACCCAGCAAACGGGCTCAGGAGCGAACATTCATCTATACAAAACCGACAACAGCTGGTGTCCAGTCGCCGTACTCAACCGGCTCCTCTCACTCCTGCCTGAACAACCAGACAGCAGTCCCCTTCTACCGTTCCCTGTTAAACCCTTAAACGCCTCTCAGTTTGTGGAACACATAAGAATACTTCTCCGCAATCTTCATCTTAACCCTAGTCAGTATTCCGGACATTCTTTCCGCATCGGAGCAGCCTCCGCGGCATCCCGCCACGGAGTTCCAGAACACATCATTAAAAGACTGGGCAGGTGGAAGTCAGCCTGCTTCGCCCGGTATATCCCCAATCCACAAACAGAGATGGCACAGGCATTCTCCAAATTGGCTCAATAAGTAATGGAAATCAATAAAATCATAACCCTACCTGAATGTTTTTGCCCCCTTATTTTGGCATACCGGCCATTAGACCAAGGCACACTTTCAGGTCCATTTCATATGGTAAGTCCACACTTTCAGGTCTATTTCCGATGGTAAGTCCTGTCTTTACTATAAGTGGTATCCATGTACATACCGGACATAGGGCTCCAACCATAAGTAGGAAGGCCAGTATGGTGGCCTGAATTTATGGGAGGAGCCCGGGGGGTACTTAAGCAGCCCGCTCACCTGTGGTGCTTGTCGGTTTCCTGTGCGCGATACCCACCCTCCCATCCCCATTTCACAGCATTTCTCAAAACTATTCATTTCATTCATTTCTCTTACAGAATAATCATTTCTTAAACCAGGGTATGCCCCCTTATTTTGGCATACCGGCCATTAGACCAAGGCACACTTTCAGGTCCATTTCATATGGTAAGTCCACACTTTCAGGTCTATTTCCGATGGTAAGTCCTGTCTTTACTATAAGTGGTATCCATGTACATACCGGACATAGGGCTCCAACCATAAATATATATATATATATATATACAGTATCTCACAAAAGTGAGTACACCCCTCACATTTTTGTAAATATTTTCTTCTATCTTTTCATGTGACAACACTGAAGAAATGACACTTTGCTACAATGTAAAGTAGTGAGTGTACAGCTTGTATAACAGTGTAAATTTGCTGTCCCCTCAAAATAACTCAACACACAGTCATTAATGTCTAAACCACTGACAGAAAACGTGAGTACACCCCTAAGTGAAAATGTCCAAATTGGGCCCAAAGTGTCCATATTTTGTGTGGCCACCATTATTTTCCAGCACTGCCTTAACCCTCTTGGGCATGGAGGTCACCAGAGCTTCACAGGTTGCCACTGGAGTCCTCTTCCCCTCCTCCATGACGACATCACGGAGCTGGTGGATGTTAGAGACCTTGCGCTCCTCCACCTTCCGTTTGAGGATGTCCCACAGATGCTCAATAGGGTTTAGGTCTGGAGACATGCTTGGCCAGTCCATCACCTTTACCCTCAGCTTTACATAACAATTTTTACTTCCTGCTATAAAACATATCCAATAAAAAAATTTAAAAAATTGAATGTCTACAATCCCTTTCGGACAAGGAGGGTAGATACCTTTTCCTTAAAGAGACATATCGAGGGAAACCCATCACGTTGGCCAACATTTATGCACCAAACACGAAACAGGTCTCCTTTTTCCGCTCTATTACGCAAGTACTCACAACATTCCAAGAAGGCATCCTAATTTTAGAAGGTGACTTCAATGTCCCCTTAAATCCTGTGCTAGACACATCCACCAGTACCTCCACTTTGCCATTCCGGGCCTTACATGGATCTGTGTATCAAGGGAAACCCATCACGTTGGCCAACATTTATGCACCAAACACGAAACAGGTCTCCTTTTTCTGCTCTCCACGCAAGTACTCACAACATTCCAAGAAGGCATCCTAATTTTAGAAGGTGACTTCAATGTTCCCTTAAATCCTGTGCTAGACACTTCCACCAGTACCTCCACTTTGCCATTCCGGGCTTTAGATGGATCTGTGTATCAAGGGAAACCCATCACGTTGGCCAACATTTTTGTACCAAACACGAAACAGGTCTCCTTTTTCCGCTCTGTTACGCAAGTACTCACAACATTCCAAGAAGGCATCCTAATTTTAGAAGGTGACTTCAATGTTCCCTTAAATCCTGTGCTAGACACATCCACCAGTACCTCCACTTTGCCATTTGGGGCCTTACGGGAAATTAAAACACAACCTAGCGATTTGCTCCTCCTGCACGACTCTTGCCGTACTTTAAACTCTAAATGTCAAAGATTATACTTTTCTTCTCAGCCCCGTACCAAAGATACTCCTACCTGTTCATTTCCCAGAGAGACTTTCCGGTGCTCTCCCATGCCTTAATAGACCAGATGTTCCTATCAGACCATCATCCCATTTCCATTACCCTAGAACAGGAGTCTCCAAACTTAAACTCAAACTTTCTAAACAAAGGGCCAAGTTTATTGTCCTTCAGGCTTTAGTTGGGCGGATAGTGGCCAGCAGAAGTGGACATTTTCCTGTCATCAGTGGGAATAAACCCGCTAAATTTGGTATTCGGGGGGTTGAATTGCATTCCATCGTTAGTATCATTAGGAGCAAAAGTGCCCCATGGTTGATGTAAGTAGGAGAAATGGTGCCAAATTGTTGATGTCATTGGGTCACAATAGTGTCCCAATGACATCCCCCCGGGAATTCTCAGAAAGCAAAAAATCTAATTTCTTCATCAATGTAGGACAATATGTTTTCTGCTACATATTATTATTATTATTATTTTTTAATCTTTTTATTAAATGTCTTAATTACAAACAAACACATACAAAGACACAACAAACCATCATACACATTGAACCAATTTCCAAAATCTAATATAAGAATTATTAATCCAAAAGGGAAGGAAAATGGAAGAAGAAAAATAAAAAAAAATAAATAAAAAACAAATTTTTAGTTTAAAAAAACCCCAATAAGCTTATATCGATTGCTTTGCGCAAAAGTTATCGCAACTACAAACTATGAGATTTCTTTTCTTTTTTTACTAGTAATGACGGCGATCATCGACTTATAGCGGGACTGCGATATTGCAGTAGACAAATCGGACACCTAACTGACACTTTTTGGGGGACCAGTGACACCAATACAGTTATCAGTGCTAAAAAAAATATGCACTGTCACTGTACTAATGACACAGGCAAGGAAGGGGGTTAACATCAGGGGCGATCAAAGGGTCAAATGTGTTCCTAGGGAGTGCTTACTAACTGTGGGGGAGGTGCTTTTACTACTTGAAGGCATGGATCTGTGTTTCTGTTTCACAGGATCCATGTCTTCTGTACTCGCAGAATGACAGTCTGCCTTGTTTACATACAGTAGGCAGTCTGTTATTTTGTCAGAGTACGGAATGATTGGTGGGTCCCAGCAGACATCGGGTCAGAGGGACTTACTGATCAGCTCCCGCTGTGATTTTTACACGAGCCGCCAGCGACGCGCGCTCGTGCCCAAAAGCCAGAAGTGCAGAATCACCTATATATACATGACTCAGAGCAGCCGCATTGTACCAGTAAATCTGCTATGGGGCGATCGTAAAGCGGTTAGAGCAATCTACTGAGCTGGCCAGAACCACCTCTGGAGGGAGTCTATTCCACATTTTCACAGCTCTTACTGTGAAGAAACCTTTCCGTATTTGGAGATGAAATCTCTTTTCCTCTAGATGTAAAGAGTGCCCCCTTGTCCTCTGTGATGACCTTACAGTGATACCTCAACACCGAGTTCACTATATGGACCCCTTATGGCTTTATACATGGAGATCATATCCCCCCCTTATGTATTTATACATGGAGATCATATCCCCCCCTTATGTATTTATACATGGAGATCATATCCCCCCTTATGTATTTATACATGGAGATCATATCCCCCTTATGTATTTATACATGGAGATCATATCCCCCTTATGTATTTATACATGGTGATCATATCCCCCTTATGTATTTATGCATGGAGATTATATCCCCCCTTATGTATTTATACTTAGTGATCATAACCCCCTTATGTATTTATACATGGTGATCATATCCCCCTTATGTATTTATTCATGGAGATCATATCCCCCCTTATGTATTTATACTTAGTGATCATAACCCCCCTTATGTATTTATACTTGGAGATCATAACCCCCTTATGTATTTATACATGGCAATCATATCCCCCCTTATGTATTTATACATGGTGATCATATCCCCCTTAGGTATTTATACATGGAATTCATATGCCCCCCTTATGTATTTATACATGGAGATCATATCCCCCCCCCCCTTATGCATTTATACTTAGTGATCATATCCCCCTTATGTATTTATACATTGCGATCATATCCCCCTTATATATTTATACATGTTAATTATACCCCCTTATGTATTTATAGATGGTGATCATATCCCCCCCTTATGTATTATGATACCGAGCTAGATGAAGGCAGTAACATGAGCACGGACAGAGGGGGTGCCCAAGAAGGACAGCAATCTGGCAGTCATGTTCCCCCTGCTGAAGCATACTGCCAGGTTTGCTCCAGTGATGAGGAGGGAGGGGATAATGAGGTCACTGACTCAATGTGGGTGCCTGATAGGAGAGAGGAGGAGGAGGCACATCACCAACGAGGCAGGATGCCCTCCAAGGGCCAGCCTAAGGGCAGCACACTGACTGCATCACACCGCAGAGCTCCGCATGTACAGGGTGCTGCAGTCTCTGCGCGTTATTCCAAAAGTTCTTTGGTGTGGAACTTTTTTTGAGACGAGTGCATCAGATCGCACCGCTGCTATTTGAAACATATGTCTCAAGCGTATCTCGCGTGGCCAAAGCATCTCCCGCTTGGGTACCACATGCTTGACCAGACATATGTTGACCTACCATGCAGTTCGTTGGCAAGTGTACCTAAAAGACCCACACCAAAGAACAAAGAGGACCTATCCTTGCTCCTCATCAGCTGAGATCTCAAACCCCACTATACCTTCAGTCCTCTCTGACACCTGCACTGAGAGGGATGAAGGTGTAGAATTAGGTGTGTCACAGCCAAGTACTTGTGGGCAATCTGCTATTGGTACACCAATGTCAGATTGTACCAGGCAAATTTCCCTGCCCCAGCTGCTGCACCGCCGAAAGAAGTTCGCTCCCAGCCATCCACATGCCCAGCAGTTGAATGCAAGCTTGGCAAAATTGCTAGCACTTCAACTGCTACCTTTTCAGTTGGTAGACTCTGCCCCCTTCCGTGAGTTTGTGGAATGTGCAGTTCCTCAGTGGCAGGTTCCCAAACGCCACTTTTTTTCTACCGGCATGTGGAAGGCAATGTCTTGGCCAGGGCGGTCAGCGGTAAGGTGCATATTACTGCTGACTCATGGTCCAGCAGGCATGGACAGGGATGTTACCTAAGTTTCACGGCGCATTGGGTGACTCTGCTGGCTGCTGGGAACGATGCAGGACAAGGTGCAGTAGTGTTGGAGGTTGTTCCACCACCACACCTCCAAAATGCCACTACTAATGATTCTGACACACCTCTCTCCTCCACCCCCTCCTCTTCTTCCTCCATGGCCTCTTCCTGTGCTTTGTGCTCGGAACCAGCGGTGCTCCGTAGGCGTTCAAGGGGATACGCAAGTACGCAGGCCAAAAGATGCCATGCGGTGCTTGAGCTGGTGTGCTTGGGGGGACAGGAGCCACACTGGGGCAGAGGTTCTGTCATCTCTGCAGAGGCAAGTTCAGAGGTGGTTGACGCCACACCAACTTAAGGCAGGAATGGTGGTTTGTGACAATGGCACCAACCTCCTCTCTGCCCTCCGACAGGGACAAATGACCCATGTGCCCTGTTTGGCTCACGTCCCTAACTTGGTGGTGCAGCAGTTCTTGGGCAGGTACCCGGTCTACAAGATGCCCTGAGGCAGGCCAGGAAAGTCTGTGTGCATTTCCACCGGTCATATAATGCCAGTGCTCAGCTGGCAGACCTCCAAAAGGAATTTTACCTGCCCAAGAACCGCCTAATCTGTGACATGCCCACCAGGTGGAACTCAATGTTGGCCATGCTGCAGCGGCTGCACATGCAGCAGAGGGCCATCAATGAGTACCTGTGTGACTATGGCACCGGGACAGGGTCAGGGGAGCTTGTTTTTTTTCCCCCACGCCAGTGGCCCATGATCAGGGATGCATGCACTGTCCTGTCACCATTTGAGGAGGCCACGAGGATGGTGAGCAGTGACAGTGCATGCATCAGTGACACTGTCCCCCTTGTCCACCTGTTGGAGCACACGCTGCGTGGAATAGTGGACAGGGCACTTGAGGCAGAACAGAGGCAGGAAGAGGAGGACTTCCTTAGCTCTCAAGGCCCCCTTTATCCAGAGGTGGAGCCTGGCACTCAGCATCAGCAGCAGTCTTTAAGGGATCATTTACAGTCCCAAGAAACCCATGGACTTGTACGTGGCTGGGAGGAGGTGGCTGCGGATCATGTTGTCCTTAGTGACCCAGAGGACTCCGGACCAAATGCCTTAGCAAACCTACGCTGCATGGCGTCCCTGATCCTGCAAAGCCTGCGGAAGGATCCTTGTATTCGTGGTATCAAGAAGAGGGATCAATACTGGCTGGCAACCCTCCTTGATCCACGTTACAAGGGTAAGGTTGCAGACCTTATCTTGCCGTTGCAGAGGGAGCAGAGGATGAAACATCTTCAGGAGGCCTTGCAGAAAGGTCTGTGCAACGCGTTCCCAGAGACTGGGAGGTTAAAAACCCCTGTTCCTGGACAACGTGTTGCTGAGGCTTCGATCAGTCAAAGAAGGAGCGGTGGAGAAGGTGGCCGTCTGACCGATGCGTTCAGACAATTTTTTGGTCCGCAGCCCCAAGGTATGATCTGTTCCAGCAACCATCGCCAGCGTCTGTTTTACAGTGCAGGAATATCTAGGGGCAAAATCTGACTTGGACACCTTTCCCACCGAAAATCCTCTGGGTTACTGGGTCTTGAGGATGGATCACTGGCCAGAGCGTGCACAGTATGCAATTGAGCTACTGGCCTGTCCTGCATCCAGCGTTCTTTCAGAACGCACATTCAGTGCTGCTGGAGGCTTTGTAACCGATCACAGGGTGCGTCTGTCCACCGACTCGGTCGATTGACTGACCTTCATAAAAATGAATCAGTCTTGGATCACCACCAGTTACCAAGCACCTGATACTGATGTAATCGAATAATTTTTTTTTAAAATGTCAGATCCCTTCAAAGACTACCTATGCTGATGCTGAGTGACTATCCTGTTATGCTGAGTAATTATCCTCTTCCTCCTCAATGATCATGCTGATAGCTTGTAAGAACATTTTTGGTTCTGGGCGCCACCACCAGTGCCTAAGGCCCAATTTTTCAGCCCCTGTTTAAAAGGGGCGTGTAATTACAATTTTTGATGCAATTCTTTGCAGCAGGGCTCGTTTCTGCGTTCCAAATAGAGTGTCTGTGAGGGGTTGCAGTGTTGTGGCACCAGCACCAGTGCCTAAGTCTCAATTTTTCTGCCCCTGTTCAACAGAGGCATGTAATTACAATTCTTGATTTAATATTTCACAGCAGGGCCCGTTTCTGAGCCCACCAAGAGTATCTGTGAGGACTTACAGTGTTGTGGCACCACCACCACCACCAAAGGCCCAATTTTTCTGGCCCTGTTCAACAGGGGCATGTAATTACAATTCTTGATCTAATATTTCACAGCAGGGCCCTATGAGGGCTTACAGTGTTGTGGCAACACCAACACTTAAGGCCCCAATTTCTGCTGAGTATATAGGGCAGGCCCCTACTTTCAAACATCCAACTTACAAACGACTCCTACTTGCAATCGGAAGGAGACAACAGGAAGTGAGATGAAATCTACCCCTAGGAAGGGAAATTCTCTCCTGTAAGAGTTAATATGGGAAAAACGTTTCTCCTTTCCACTGATGCTTTATCACCAATCCTTGTTTCACTAAAAACCCCAAATTTTCAAAAAACATTTGTCATTGGGACAGAAAGTGAAGTGAAAGCTTCTGAAGAGGAGCACAGACAGCAAAACAAATGTCACAGGGGTGATAACCCTTCCATATGTTTTCCAAAAAGCTCAAAATAGATTTTTTGGCTGGAGCTAAACACGTTAAAAATGTACCCGTTCAAAATTACAAACAGATTCTACTTAACAACAAACCTACAGTCTCTGTCTTGTTTGCGCCGCCTGTATACTGCTGTTCAGAGTATATAGGACCTGGTGGCCCCACACCTTTCCTTTTTATAATTTGAGTGTGGGGTTCCCCTTAATATCCATACAAGACCCAAAGGGCCTGGTAATGGACTGAGGGGTACCCATGCCGTTTGTCTCACTGATTTTCATCAATATTGCCAGGACCCGACATTACATTAAACCCGCAAGCAGTTTTAAATGACTTTTATTTCTTTAAAAATGTAATTTTGCTCTTGGACTGTTCTAAGCATGGGAAACACGCGTCACTTTACAGCCATACTATAGACACCCCCCAGGTACGATATTTAAAGGAATATTTCACTTTTTTTTTTTTTTTACTTTAAGCATTATTAAAATCATCTTGCTCCCGAAAAAAGGGCCGTTTTTTTAAAACTTTTTTTTTTGCATTGATACATGTCCCCTGGGGTAGGACCCGGGTCCCCAAACACTTTTTAGGACAATACCATGAAAATTAGCCTTTAAAATTAGCACTTTTGATTTCGAACGTTCGAGTCCCATAGACGTCAATGGGGTTCTAACGTTCGTGCAAATTTTCGGTCCGTTCGCAGGTTCTGGTGCGAACCGAACCGGGGGGTGTTCGGCTCATCCCTAATAGTGATCATATCCCCCCTTATGTATTTATACATGGAGATCGTATCCCCCCTTATGTATTTATACATGGAGATCGTATCCCCCCTTATGTATTTATACATGGAGATCGTATCCCCCCTTATGTATTTATACATGGAGATCGTATCCCCGCTTATGTATTTATACATGGAGATCATATCCCCCCTTATATATTTATACATGGAGATCATATCCCCCTTAATCTCCTCTTCTCAAGAGAGAACACATTCAGTTCCTCTAACCTTTCCTCATAGCTGAGCTCCTCCATACATTGCATAGACAGGCAGAGAGGCCCAGTGATGACATCACTGTACCTAAAATAAGGTAGGCAATGAAAACGGAAAGGTTGTATTTAGAATTATTGATGAAGCCGGGAAAGTGATATATAAGAAGATTAAACTTTTCCCCTTTACATACCATAGAGAACGGCTTATAGCAATCTCCATACATTGACACTGCATGATGGATCGGATTAACATTTTGCAATCCTCCTCCTTAAATCCTCCCATATATATGATGGGTGAGCGCTTATTTTTTTATTTATTTATTTTCCTTTTTTTTTTTTTTTCCATAATCATATAAATCAAAACTCAGCCCAGGCAGCCTTACATGAAGTGACAGCTGTTTATTTAAATTACCCCGGTCTCAGTGTAATTCCATCTCTATTTGACAGACATCTGTTCCATTATTGCGGCAGATCCGAATCCACATATTGTTTGCCATACTGCGCTAACAGGAAAAGGACCGTGCCAGTTGCTGCAGCAGTTGTTCCCGGGGAGGAGGACGTATTTAGTGATGGCGAGGAGATGAAATTAGCGCGGTGACATTACGAAGTGGCAAGGTTATCTATGAGCTGATTGCTGCCTGTGTTTTATTAAAGCCGAACGACGGGCAAAAAAAAAAAAAACCACGCCAAATACATCGTGGAGGCACATAGACCCGGAGGAGGGGGCGGTTCTACCTGTCGGAAAAATGTTAATTCTGTGCAGTCAGTCTTGTGATCCCGCCACCTCTTCCAGACAGTACGGTCAGTTAATTAACCTCCTCTGCTCCAACCTGCTCAAGAACCTGATTCCAACCTTCTTCTAGGAGCAGCACAAGCCTGAATCCCCGCATTACTCCCTTATCCACTGTATTGTTATTCTAGTATGCTCACTCAATGTAAACCTAGAAATAAAATAAATGAATGCATTAATATACAGTAAATCCTTGAATTGCCAGCATAATTTGTTCCGGAAACACGCTTGTAATGCAAAGCACTCTTACACCCTGTTTCCCCGAAAATAAGACCTAGCGTGATTGTCGGTGATGGCTGCAATATAAGCCCTACCCCAAAAATAAGCCCTACCCTGTTTCCCCGAAAATAAGACCTACCCTGTTTCCCCAAAAATAAGCCCTAGCCTGAAAATAAGACCTACAAGGACTTTAACTAGGGCTTATTTGGGGGGTAGGCCTTATACTGCAGCCTTCACCGACAATCACGCTAGGTCTTATTTTCGGGGAAACAGGGTAGCAAAGCCAATTTCCCCAAAGGAAAAAATGGAAACTCAGATGGTTCGTTCCACAACCATTTATTTATAAGTCCTTCAGTTTATACTCCATATAAAAAGATTATAGCGATGTGACCAGGTTGTGTAACTATTAACCACTTGCTTACAGGGCACTTAAACCCCCCTCCTGCCCAGACCAATTTTCAGCTTTCAGCGCTGACACACTTTGAATGACAATTGTGCGGTCATGCTACACTGTACCGAAATGAAATTTTTATCATTTTTATTCCCCCACAAATAGAGCTTTCTTTTGGTGGTATTTGATCAACTCTGCGGTTTTTATTTTTTGTTTAACCCTTTCATGACTAAGCCTGTTTTTGAAATTTGGTGTTAAAATCCGTATTTTTTGCTAGAAAATTACTTAGAACCCCCAAACATTATACCTGGTAACCTTAAAAAAAATTTAAAGCGTCACCTATGGAAATTCTTAGGTACCGTAGTTTGTCGCCATTCCACAAGTGCGTGCAATTATAAAGCGTGACATGTTTGGTATCTATTTACTCGGCGCAACATCATCTTTCACATTATACAAAAAAATTGGGGTAACTTTACTGTTTGCATTTTTTAAAATTTATGAATTTTTTTTTTTTAGCAGAGAATCTAGAGAATAAAATGGCGATTGTTGCAATATTTTATGTCACACGGTATTTGTGCAGCGGTGTTTTAAACGCAAATTTTGGGGAAAAGGGACACTTTCATGAATTTTAAAAAATCCAAACAGTAAAGTTACCCCAATTTTTTTGTATAATGTGAAAGATGATGTTGCGCCGAGTAAATAGATACCAAACATGTCACGCTTTATAATTGCACGCACTTGTGGAATGGCGACAAACTACGGTACCTAAGAATTTCCATAGGCGACGCTTTAAATTTTTTTTAAGGTTACCAGGTTAGAGTTACAGAGGAGGTCTAATGCTAGAATTATTGCTCTCGCTCTGACGATTGCGGCGATACCTCACAAGTGTGATTTGAACACCGTTTACATGCGAGCGCGACTTCCGTATGCGTTTTCTTTGCTGCGCGAGCTCGCGGGGACGGGGGCGCTTTAAAAACTTTTTTTTTTTTCTTATTTATTTTATTTATTTTTATATTTATAAATTGTGTTTTAAAAAGATACATTCTTTGATGACTTTTATTGCTGTCACAAGGAATGTAAACATCCCTTGTGACAGTAATAGGTGGTGACAGGTACTCTTTATGGAGGATCGGGAGGTCTAAAAGACCCCCGATCCCTCCTTTGCACTTCAAAGTATTCAGATCGCCGAAAACGGCGATTCTGAATACTGTATATTTTTTCAAAACCGGCGCCATTGGCAGCCGAGTAAACGGGAAGTGACGTCATGACGTCGCTTCCGTGTTTACGATTAGGAGGCTGGAACGAGGCCGCCCACGGCTTCGTTCCAGCCCGTCCCCAGCCGCCGGAGATGGCTGATTGGTCATCGGGCCTCCAGATGGAATGGGAGGCCCGGTAAGAGCGGCGAGAGGGGGGGAAGTCCCCTCCCGCTCCTCCGGTTTAACAGCCAAGCAGCTTTTAGCCGTATCGGTTGTTATACTCGGATAGCCGATCGCCCGCTCTAAACAACGGTACCTGGATGATGCCTGCAGCTGTGGGCGTCATCCCGGTATAACCCCGGAAAGCCGAGTACGCACATCTGTGTACGCTCGGCGGGAAGGGGTTAAAAAAATGTAAAAAGGCCGAGTTTTCAAAAAAATATATATTTTTTTTTTTCATATTTTGTTATACAATTTTAAAAAAGGTAATTTTTCTCCTTCATTGATGTACGCTGATGAGGCGGCACTGATGGGTGGCAGTGATGGGCACTGATCGGTTACACCATAGCTCCCAACTGTCTCTGATTTGGAGGGACTGTCCCTGATTTGGAGCAATGCCCCTCTGTCCCTCAATCCTCCTCATTTGTCCCTCATTTTGGTCTGATCTATATAGTTGTATATAAAATGCACTTTTTATCTTTCAAAAAGTGTTTCCCAGTGCTCAACCTTTTATCCAAATTCTGCTGCATTTGTACATTTTAAAAGCCAATATAAAGGAATAGCAGTGGTGAAAAAAAAAGTCCTTGTGGATTTATTTAACCTTTCTTTATGGTTTATTCTCCTTTAAGGGGGTGTGGCAGGGGGCGTGCCCTATGCCTACATACATTTGTTAGTAGATGTCCCTCATTCCCATCTCAAAATGTTGGGGGGCATGGTTACACTGATAGGCAGCACTGCTAGCTGGCACTGATTGGCACCACTGGTGGGCATTGATAGGTGGCATTTGTGGGCATTGATAGGTGGCACTTGTAGGCATTGATAGGTGGCACTCATGGACATTGATAGGTGGCACTTGTAGGCATTGATAGGTGGCACTCATGGGCATTGATTGGTGGCACTCATGGACATTGATAGGTGGCACTTGTAGGCATTGATAGTTGGCACTCATGGGCATTGATAGGTGGCACTCATGGGTATTGATAGGTGGCACTCATGGGCATTGATAGGTGGCACTGGTGGGCACTGTGGGCACTGTCAGGTGGCAATGGCAGGTGGCACTGGCAGGGGGTACTGGTGACCAATATGAGGCAGTATTGGCTCTTCCTCTTCGGGACTGATGTCCTTCGCTGATCTCCTCGGGCTATCAGCGTGAGCAGAAAAAAAACGATCACAGAGCTTTTGTTTTGATCATGTGATCAGCTGTCATTGGCTGACAGCTGATCAAATGGTAAGGAGTCGGGACCGGCCCCTTACTCGGATCGGTGATCACCCTGCAGGGCGCGTGCACAGGGGAGGCCGTCATATGACGGCCTCCCGGAAATTCAGGTTCGCACTGTAGCCATCATTTGGCTATAGCGCGGACGTCAAGCGGTTAAATGTCCATCCACAAATAGAAGCCTCCGCAAGGGGATTAGAAGCAAAATCCAGCAGGAGCTCCAGAGTATAAGGCCCCTTTCACACTGGGGTGCTTTGCAGGCGCTACAGCGCTAAAAATAGCGCCTGCAAAGCGCCCCGAAAGAGCCGCCGCTGTGTCTCCAGTGTGAAAGCCCCCGATGGCTTTCACACTGGATTGGTGAGCTTGCAGGACGGAAAAAAGAAACTCCTCACCGCTCCTAAACCGCTCCTGCCCATTGAAATCAGTGGGGAAGCGCGGCTGTACTGCCAGCAAAGCGGCGCTTTGCGGGCGTTTTTTAACACTTTTTCAGCCGCCAGTGGGGGTTAAAACCGCCCCGCTAGCGGCCGAATAGCGCTGCTAGAACTACGGTAAAGTGCCGCTAAAAATAGCGGCGTTTTACCGCTGACGCACCCACTGCCACAGTGTGAAACCGGCTTAAAAGAAAAGAGAGGCGCCTCTAAGTGTAGCACTGTAGTTACATTTGATGAAGGTACAACATTTAGCAACTCACATGGTTGATGATTAAAATAGGCGCATGGCACAGGCTTCCGGGGGTAAAATCAAGATAATGTGCAAATATACAAAATAAAGTGCAAAAGTTCTCAGTTGTAGATACACTGTAAAGAGGCAATTCTTGTGGTAAATATATAAAAAAATATAAAAGATATCCTTGAATAAATATATTAAACGTATCACATGCTAATCCTACTCCTCTTAAAATAAAGACAGTGATAAAATATATCCGTATAAATATATGCAAAATAATCCTTTTTCATAAGTGAAGAAACAAGTAAACTGAATGTGTCCATGAGAAGTCTTTGAAATATAAAGTGCAGGATGGATGGTGACTGTATATTAACAGTGTCAGCAAACAAGAATAAAGTGTTGGTGGTGACCGCTCTCTGCGACGGAGTGCTGGTGGTGGTGACCGCTCTCTGCGACGGAGTGCTGGTGGTGGTGACCGCTCTCTGCGACGGAGTGCTGGTGGTGGTGACCGCTCTCTGCGACGGAGTGCTGGTGGTGGTGACCGCTCTCTGCGATGGAGTGCTGGTGGCAGGTGACTTCCTGTCTTCTGTGCAGCGTGATATGTGGATGTCCCCTTAAGTTCCCGCTGTAAGGTAACAACATGTGTGTATGTCTTTCTATGGATCCAGTATGTCCCCTGGAAATCTCCCAGTCTGGCTCTGCTGGTATGTATCTCTTATCTGAAATCAGAGTCCCCTTTTGGTCCCTGGTGTGTCTGGATCAGATAAGCCTCATAGTAGGGCATGGGGGGGATGTAAGGAACAGGAGGGATGCTCGATAGTGTAGTAAGATATTTATTTGGTAACAGCAGAATGAAAATCAGGTACTCACATTAAAATGTATCAAACAGGCAAATAAAAATGAGCAGGGGTCGCTGCTCTGTGCCCATCAAATGCAGCTACTTGTACCCAGTATATGCAGCCACTTGTGCCCATCAAATGCAGCCACTTGTGCCCATCAAATGCAGCCACCTGTGCCCCTTTATGTGCAGCCACTTGTGCCCAGTATATGTAGCCACGTGTGCCCATCAAATGCAGCTACTTGTGCCCAGTATATGTAGCCACTTGTACCCAGTATATGTAGCCACTTGTGCCCATCAAATGCAGCCACTTGTGTCCATCAAATGCAGCCACTTGTGCCCATCAAATGCAGCAACCTGTGCCCATCATATGCAGCCAATTGTGCCCAGTATATGTTGCCATGATTGCCCATCAAATACAGCTACTTGTGCCCAGTAAATGTAGCCACTTGTACCCGGTATATGTAGCCACTTGTGCCCATCATATGCAGCCACTTGTGCCCATCAAATGCAGCCAATTGTGCCCATCTTATGCAGCCACTTGTGCCCATCATATGCAGCCACTTGTGCCCATCATATGCAGCCACTTGTGCCCATCAAATGCAGCCACTTGTGCCCATCAGATGCAGCCACTTGTGCCCATCAAATGCAGCCAGTTGTGCACATCAAATGCAGCCACTTGTGCCCATCAAATGCAGCCACTTGTGCCCATCAGATGCAGCCACTTGTGCCCATCAAATGCAGCCACTTGTGCCCATCAAATGCAGCCATTTGTGTCCATCAAATGCAGCCAATTGTGCCCATCAAATGCAGCCACTTGTGCCCATAAAATGCAGCCACTTGGGCCCATCATATGCAGACACTTGTGCCCATCAAATGTCCATCAAATGCAGCCACTTGTGCCCATCATATGCAGCCACTTGTGCCCATCATATGCAGCCACTTGTGCCCATCATATGCAGCCACTTGTACCCATCATATGCAGCCACTTGTGCCTATCAAATGCAGCCACTTGTGCCCATCAAATGCAGCCAGGCTCGGCTGTCACTTCACTAACCCCCACGCGTGGCCGATTCCGGCAACACCTATCGCCAGTGTGGCTGGGCTCTGCTCCTCTCCTGGAGTGACGGGGCTCTCCTCCTTCACGGCTCTCCTCCTCGATGGGCACAGCCACTTGTGCCCATCATATGCAGCCACTTGTGCCCAGTATATGTAGCCAAGTGTGCCCAGTAAATGTAGCCATTTGTGCCCAGTATATGTAGCCACTTGAACCCGGTATATGTAGCCACGTGTGCCCATCAAATGCAGCTACTTGTGCCAAGTAAATGTAGCCATTTGTGCCCAGTATATGTAGCCACTTGTGCCCATCAAATGCAGCCACTTGTGCCCATCAAATGCAGCCACTTGTGCCCATCAAATGCAGCCACTTGTGCCCATCAAATGCAGCCACTTGTGCCCACCATATGCAGCCACTTGTGCCCGTCAAATGCAGCCACTTGTGCCCGTCAAATGCAGCCACTTGTGCCCATCATATGCAGCCACTTTTGCCCATCATATGCAGCCACTTGTGCCCATCAAATGCAGCCAGGCTCGGCTGTCACTTCACTAACCCCCGCGCGTGGCCGATTCCGGCAACACCTATCGCCAGTGTGGCTGGGCTCTGCTCCTCTCCTGGAGTGACGGGGCTCTCCTCCTTCATGGCTCTCCTCCTCGACGGAAAGCGGCGGCTCTCTTTCTAGGCGGCTGCGACTTCTGTGTCCGCTCAGCTCGTCTTAAGGCTATCCTGTTATGGGGGGGTGTAATATCCTGGTATGGGGGGTGTAATATCCTGGTATGGGAGGTGGTAAAATCCTGTTATGGGGGGGTGTAATAGGGGTGTTAACAGGATATTACCACCTCCATGCTTTACTATAGCAATGGCATTATTTGAATGGATTTCCACCAGACGTCTCATATGGTGAGGCCAAATCATTCCATTTTAGTCTCCTCTGACCAGAATACCTTTTTCCATGTGGCCTCAGAACCTTCAGGCTGGGTTCACACCATTGCGAATTGGATGTGGGATCTCCGCATCCATTTTGCAATAGCAGGAGATTTTGACCATCTCTCTATGGAGCTGGTTCACATATCTCAGCAGCGGATCCGGTGCGTCTTTTGGTCCGTTTCAGGTCCGAATTCAGACCAAAATTCGGGCTGCAATTGGACATGAAACAGTGAACCAGGACGCACCGGACTCCTACTGTGAGCCACATGCTCACAGTAATGGCAGTGATCAGTGACTTCTAATGGGACTGTGATAGTGCGGTCGGCAATATGACACTAACTGCCGCTGGGTGGGAACTAACTGCCACTGACATCACCAGTGACACTAGTACAGTGATCAGTGATAATACTATACACTAACTTTTTACTAATGACACTAGGAAGGGGTTAAAATCTATGGCAGGGATCCTCAAAATATGGCCCACCAGCTGTTGTGGAACTACACGTCCCATGATAAATTGTAAAACTCTGACATTCATAGACATGGCTAGGCATGATAGGAATTGTAGTTCCTGAACAACTGGAGAGCCACAGTTTGAAGACCCCTGATCTAGGGGCGATCAAGGGGTTCAATGTGTGCCTAACAATGTGTAATGCGTGCTGATTTTACTAACAGATTTCTGTGTTTCTTACCCCTGCTTTGCAGGGGTAAGAAACACAGAGATCGTTTCCTCTGTACAGAGCTCTGTTGATTGTCAACACAAGGCTCTGGGTTGTGATTGGACACAGCCGATCAGCAGGTCCTGGCCATGAATCATTGACAGGGACCTGCTGACAGACTCCTGATGTATACAATCACAGCAGGTGTCAGCAGGGGGGTGTGCATTTGGGCAGCACAGTGGTAAGCACTTCCACCCAGCAAGCAGCATTGAGGTTGTCAGGTTTAAATCTCAACCATGATACTACCTGCCTGGAGTTTGCATGTTCTTCATGTGCCTGTGTGGGCTTCCTCCGGGTACTCCAGTTTTCTCCCACATTGCAAAGACATGCTGGTAGGTTAATTGGCTCCTGTCTAAATTGGCCCTAGTATGTGAATGTATAAATGTGAGTTAGGGACCTTAGATTGTAAGCTCCTTGAGGGCAGGAACTGATGTGAATGTACAATATATATGTATATGTGAAGCACTGTATAAATAGACGGCACTATATACAGTAAGCATAGCTGCCAACTGTCCCGGATTTCGAGGGACTGTCCCTGATTTGTAACAAAGTCCCTCTGTACTCCTCATTTGTCCCTCATTTTGGTCTGGTGGTCTATATCCTCTTCCCGTCCGCGCTATACCCGAATGACAGCTACAGCGCGGACCTACTTTGCCGGGAAGGCGTCAATAGATGTCCTCCCGCTCCTGAGCGGCCTGTGTGCTCTGTGATCAGTGAGTCTATGAGACTCGCCTGATCACAGATCGGAGTAAGGGGTCGATTCCGCCCCCTTACCACGTGATCAGCTGTCAGCCAATGACAAATGATCATGTGATGTAAGCAGAGCCGGTAATCGACTATTTTTTCTCCTCACGCTAGTAGCGTGAGGAGAAAAAAAAAGCTGATCACCGGCGGCTGTGAGAGGGACATCAGTCCCGATTGTGGAGAGACTCTGCAGAGTAATCTGTGCCCACCTGTGCCACCTGCCAGGGCACAACAGTGCCGCCTACCAGTGCCCACCAGCACCACCCACCAGTGCCCACAGTGCCACCCATCAGTGCCCACAGTGTCGCCTATCAGTGCCCACAGTGTCGCCTATCAGTGCCCACAGTGCCACCTATCAGTGCCCACAATGTCGCCTATCAGTGCCCACAGTGTTGCCTATCAGTGCCCACAGTGCCCTATCAGTGCCCACAGTGCCACCTGTAAATGTCACCAATCAGTGCCTCATCACCAGTGTTGCCTATCAATGCCACCTATCAGTGCCATCTATCAGTGCCATCTATCAGTGCCACATGTTAGTGCCGTCTTATCTGTGCCTATTAGTGTCGCCTTATCTGTGCCTATCAGTGCAGCCTATCAGTGCCCATCAGTGCAGCCCCATAAGCGAATATCAATGAAGGAGAAAAATTCATTACCTGCAAAATTTTATAAAAAACTATGAAACATGATTTTTTTTTTTTTTATCAAAAATCTCTGTCTTTTTTTGTTTGTTTAGCAAAAAATAAAAACCACAGAGGTGATTAAATACCACCAAAAAAAAAACTCTGTGTGAAAAAAATTATAAAAATGTAATTTGGGTACAGTGTCGCATGACCGCGCAATTGTCATTCATAGTGCGTCAGCGCTGAAAGCTGAAAATTGGTCTGGGCAGGAGGGGGGTTTAAGTGCCCGGTAAGCAAGTGAATATAGTTGTATATAAAATACACTTTTTATCTTTCAAAAAGTGTTTCTCGATGCTAAACCTTTCATCCAAATTCTAAATTGCTGCATTTATACATTTCAAAAGCCAGTATAAAGGAATGCAGTAGTAGTAGTAAAAAGGCACATGTGGGTTTAACTAATCATTTTTTTTTTGTATAATTCTCCTTTAAGGGGGCGTGGCAGGGGGTGTGTCTGATGCCTACATACTTTTGCTAATAGGTGTCCCTCGTTCTCACGTCAAAAAGTTGGGAGGTGTGAGAAAGTACTTGTAATAAATGAAAAATAAAATAAAAAAGAAAGGAAGCAGGCAGCAATTTAAAGAGACTTACCCTCTTTGCCTGTGTCTTGCCGAGAAAGTTCCCCCAGCGGATAAGGTCCCCCTGTACTGCGCAGGCACAGCGCTTGAGCAGTACGAATGACGAGGGGCCGCCGAAAATAGCCGAAGATGAAAAACTTCAATCAGCTGTACACGGCGCCTGCGCCCTGGGTCCAGGCTGAAGCCCCACCATCCAAGTGGACCTAGAGGGGGAATAAAAAAGTGCCGAGCGAAGCGAGGCCGTGCCCGAAGCGTGGCGAGTGAAGCGAGCCCGCGAGGGGCCCTCTTACAGGCGCCGTGTACAGCTGATTTCTCTTTGATTCGCCTTCGGCTATTTCCGCCGACTCCTACTGCGCAAGCGCTGCGCCTGCGCAATAGAGGGGGGTCCTTATCCGCCGAGAGGAACTTTCTTGGCAGAACACCTGCACTGCACAGGCCGCCCGTCTGCAATACATTGCGGGCAGTCCACAAGTAGTTAATAATAATTAATATTATAATTAATACAAAAAGAAGGGATCTTCCCTACCCCTCATGGCTCCACTTTCACTACCAAATACATTTCTCAATGTGTTTTGTGAGCTCATATTTAAAGACTTAAGACTTAAACCTTCACTGAAAATGTGTAGCTTCCCTCAGGGGTCAAGAACACGCCTCCAGGCTTCCTATTGGACAGTGAAGGAGTAGCAGCACAAGGATAAAAAATATATATATATATATATATATATATATATATATATATATATATATATATATATATATATATATATATATATATATATATATATTGTGTGTGTGTGTGTAAAAAAATGTAATTAAATATAATACATATTAAAATATGTACAGTATAATAATAACAGTAATAATTTAAAAAATGTATTAAACATAAAAAAAAAAAAAAGATGAGAGGAACTTACCTAACTTTCAGCAGCAATTTGATATATTTCCAGAAAAATATTGGGTGGGGGTACCTATACATACAATTCTGGCACAACCTCCTATAAATGCATATTGGATTGGAAGGGGAAATGTTTCCACGAATTTCCTAAAATAAAGGTATTCATGGAAGATGGGGATTTTCAAAGTGCCCAGATAATGATAATTATTCAGCAAAAAAATCATCAAAAATGAATACATTTTATTTATACCAAACTTTAAAAACAATAAAGGTACAAATCCTCTCTGAAAAGCATATTGGAATTTACATGTTCACATACAGTACATAGATTTGGGGATGAACCCCAGGAAGTGTAAGGATCGACGCATTTCGACCAAGTTGAGGGCTTCTACAGGATCCGTTTTTCAAATATTTTTTATAAACAAGCAGAGACAGCTGGTAAACAATATGAATAAGATATCAGTACAAAAATAACTATATATATATATGAAAAAGACAAGCGAGAACCCCCTATCGGGGCTTTTAAGCAGCCAATGAAGTGCAATGGATGGTTGAAAAAATTGGATTTTATTAGTACAAAAAATATATAAATAACTTTAAAAGAGAAAATTCATAGAAATAAATACTGACTGTTAGAGTCAGGACACGAACTGAGTATGGCGTACATATGCAACAGACAGCAGCTTACAGTGAAAACCAATGCAAGACACAATGTATACGGGGGCAGCCTAAATTTCCCCAATTGTAAGCATTTTGGATAACAATAAATGCCTCTAAATGAAGACAATAGGCCATACAGTATATGTGGGACAACAATAATTGTATATAATAATCCTGACGCGTTTCGACCCTTCCCGGGTCTTCTTCAGAGAATGGCTGTCCACACTAAAAGAAAGGGGGTAACATATATCAAACATAGCATCAAATTTCCACGGTGCCAGAAACCATGCAGGCATACCCTGTAATGTAACTGCATAAGTTGTATAGTTACCTATCACAGGAATTGTGACACTACAATGTCATTCTTGACATTGCGAAATGTTAGAGATGATACACTTATTCCTTCGCTCCCCTGTCTCCCCCGTGTCGGACCAACTCCCCCAGGGATGGGTGATGGACCAAATGAGTCTTACGAGAGATCACGCTTGCCAGCCCCCCATGCAGGAGAGGGAGGGAAAGGAGGGGGCGAGACGGGCAATCCAGAACCGCACCCAGATAGGATTCACGTTAGTGCTACAAATCAAAAATAGAAAATAATGAAGGGTCAGTTGGTTCATACCATATAGTTGGGAAGTTTACCAACCATGGAGTTCAATGTGCTTACTAAATTATGAGTCCATGGATCTGCAGGAGGGCATTGCTAGAGAGTGAAAAAGGGGAAGGGAAAAAAAGGGGGGAGGAAGGGGGGGGAGGGGAAAAGGGAAGGGGGGGGAGAGGGAAAAGGGAAGGGGGGGAGAGGGAAAAGGACGGAAGAAAGGGAAAGGAAGGGCATGTGAGGAAAGAGTGAGAAGAAAGGAGGGAGAAAAGGGTGAATAAAGAAAGAGTGAGTGAAATACAATTGAACTGGAAAATAGCCAATGCCCTGCTGACAATTATTCACCATGCGACTTCAAAAATGTATAAGGAGATTGATAGGATAAAAGCACCAACAGACCATAGGAATTGGACAAGTGAACAAGGGAAGGAGAAAAAGGAAGATGCAGGCCAACAGTGTTATATATATATTAATAAATACATGTAAACAATTTAATTAAATGTAATACGTATTAAAATATGTACAGTATAATATTAATAACAGCAATAATTTAAAAAATGTATTAAACATTAAGAAAAAAAAAATGAGAGGAACTCCCCTAACCTACAGCAGCAATTTGATATATTTCCAGAAAAATATTGAGTGGGGTGCCTGTACATACAATTCTGGCACAATCCCCTATAAATGCATATTGGAAGGGGAAATGTTTCCATTAATTTCCTAAAATAAAGGGATTCATGGAAGATGGGGATTTTTAAAGTGCCCAGATAATGATAATTATTCAGCAAAATTTTATTTATATAAAACTTTAAAAACAATAAAGGTACAAATCCTCTGAAGAGCCTATTGGATTTTACATGTTCAGCAAAATTTTATTTATATAAAACTTTAAAAACAATAAAGGTACAAATCCTCTGAAGAGCCTATTGGATTTTACAAGTTCACATACAGTACATAGATTTCATTTGGGGATGAATCCCAGGAAGTGTATGGATCGACGCATTTCGACCAAGTTGAGGGCTTCCACAGGATCCGTTTTTCAAATATTTTTTATAAACAAGCAGAGACAGCTGGTAAACAATATGAATAAGATATCAGTACAAAAAAAAAAATATATATATATATATATATATATATATATATATATATATATATATATATATAGAAAATATAGTGGCATTTCATTTTCTATTTACAAAATAAAGAACAAAAACATAATAAAACTTATTTTTTTTAACACGTATTTAAAGTTCTTCTCAAGGCTTAAAGAGTCATTATACTGCAACACATATTTTATGTTATTATTTTTTGTTCTCAGGTGAACAAAAAAATATGTGATGAGGGACTATTCTAATCATTCTAATTCTAATGATGTGGCAATATTCCTTTAAATACACATTATTGGCGTAAAAAACTATGTAAACTTCCCCCACTTTTTCCACCAATGCCACACTCTGGATGCATTGCGGACTACACTTGGTCCTTTTGTAAGGGAAATCCTTTCTCTCTCCCCCTAACCAACGAACCAAAGCTTTTCACACCCTTGCCTCCACTAAGGCGCATATTGCCTCTTTCACTCTCCTGGTGGAGATTAAGGACCCCGAACGATGCTACCTGATTTTTACAGGCTCCCTCTTAGATGGTAAAATAATCATTATATCTTACTATGCACTCAACAAGAACCCAACTCTCCTCCTCTCCCATCTGCTAAGGACCATAGATGCCCACAAAAAGGGCACCCTCTTATTATGCAAAGACTCTAATCAAGCTCTATATCCATTTTAAGGCAAATCCCCATGTCCTGCACTCATCCCAACCCACTAGATTGGGCTTCCAGCAACTTCCAAACTGCCACTCCCTCCTAGATTTTTGGCGAGAATGCAATCCGGCCAGACGTCAATACACACACTACTCTCACCCCCACAAACTCCTTTGCCTTATTGATCATATCTTTCTCACGATAGGCTCCTCACCCCTACTTCTATCCTCGACTATCCTTCCAATTCCAATAAGGAGAAACGTCTGCTCCAAAAACATCTTAAAGACACGTTCTACACAGCACATTTCAAAACCACCCCTCTCTGGCCACCAGACGGGACCTAGGTAAATCTCTACTCGACCTCGACCTATTCCTTACTGAATCGGCTGAGAAAACCCTGCGCAAATCTCAACACAAATTTTATACTAAGGCAAATAAACCAGATACGTTTCTCGCCCTTGTCCTCCGTAAGACGGACCCTACCCACAAACCTATATGCCTAAAACTCTCACGCGATACATATTCCAGCAATCCCTAAAAAATACTGTGCGGATTCAGTCGCAGACTATCCGACTTATATACAGCCCCAGGCAAGTTCGACCAGACTGGAGCCGAGAGCCTTTTCTCTCAAATCAACCTCCCCACATTCTCAGCTGCCAATCCTAAAGCCTATGTTCAATACGCCGGATATAAATCAGATCTTTTCCCTATTGCTACAGGCATTCGCCAGGGTTGTCCACTATAATCCTTACTCTTTGCCCTAGCCATAGAGCCCTTAGTGCTCCTGATCCGGCCCCAACATCAAAGGCATTGAACTGAGGAACACCCAACACAAGCTCTGCCTCTTCGCGGATGACGTCCTGCTAGTCATGACGTGCCCGCTCATCTTTGCTTCTAATCTACTCCAGGTCCTAGACCATTTTGGAAGTATCTCAGGTCTGCAAGTTAATCCCCACAAGTCGACAGCGCTCAATGTCTCCCTCCCACCCCCCTACAGCACCAATTACGCGAAGTACTCCCGTTTACATGGTCTCCTCACCATATCCCCTTTCTTGGAATCAAAGTAACTGCTAACACCTCTGACCTATACCCAGCAAACTACCCCCCCCCACACCATACTCTCCTGCCTCACTGCACTCATGTCCACGTGGTCCTCCATACCCCTTGCATTGCTAGGACGAATAACGGCGATAAAAATGACCGTTCTACCCAAAATACTCTACTTATTTCGTACCCTCCCCGTTTGGGTCCCAGCTAACTTTCTGTGCATTCTACAGCGCCGAATCTCTGCCTTCGCCTGGAGAAAATCGAAACCCTGTGTCCCAAAAGGCGACACTTTACGCTCCTAAATTGCAAGGTGGACTAGAGTTGCCCAACCTAAGGGCATACTACTACTACGCTGCCCAGCTGGCCCAACTTCCTAAGTATCATGCTCCAAAAGAAGTTCCTCTGTGGGTAGCCCTAGAATCTATTGATTGCGACCCCTTATCTGTGGCTAACCTTCTGTGGCTAGCCCCGCCTCATTGACGCACCCTATAACACGCCACTCTCTCCACATTTGGGACAGACTCATAACGCGTTATGGTCTACAATCTAACCATAAACCCGTGCTATCCTTCCTCCGAAACCTGGCATTCTACCCAGCATGGACATCCCCATCCTCCTTCTCGCCATGGTCCACAGCAGCCTTGATCCGCGCCCACAATTTCATACAAGCTGGGAAAATAATCCTGTTTCCTTCTCCCTGCGAGACACATGGCATCCCCCCATCGGAACTCTTCCGTTATATTCAGCTCAAACACTTCCTGACCCCCCTAATCCCTCCTGACTCCGCAGCCCCACAGCTTTCCCTCTTCAAACAAAGGTGCAAATCTGATCCTCATAGAAGGGCTTATCTTGGACCTATGCAAACGAACATTTGCTACCAACAACTACTAACCCTCCATCCTACGCTGCTAAATGGGAGAGAGATCTCAACACCTCTTTAGACTTTGCGGACTGGTCCCACATATGGGAAACCACCAAGTCGGCCTCTCAAAATATAGTTGCCCTAGAAACCAACTATAAAGTTCTCACTAGGTGGTACTTGGTCCCCGCCAGGATGTTTAAATTTCTTCCACAATACCCTTTCCAGTGTTTCCATGGCTGCGATTTGCCGAGCACACACATACACATATGTTGGGAATGCCCAGTGGTGCAAGTATTCTGGTCTGACATCTTCCATATCCTGTCAAAACTGTATGATATACAGTACACATTGACCAAGACCCCATAATGGTGCTCCTACACCTGAAACCACCAATCACCCACCGACAGTTTAAACTATGCCTCCAGGTTACTACAGCAGCCAAGCAAACAATAGCGAGAGCCTGGAAAACCCTCTGTGTCCTAGCAGCTCAAAACAGAATTACACAAGCTATGATTCATGATAAAATAGAAGCTGTATTATTGGATAGGATCCCTAAGTATAAAAAACTCTGGAGTCCTTGGGTTGAACATTACTTACCCTCCAACTTTGATCATACACTCTTACTTCCTTAGCAGCTCCCGCACATAAGCGAGGAATAATGTCCACAACACCCCCTAGATGACCCAGTCTCCCCTGGGGAATGCTACCGCCCCATCCTTCCTTCTACCCCCTCTTGACCCTCCACCTCTACTCCCAACCTCTGTACTTAATAATCCTACATGTCTCTGTCTCTAATCTGGTGGTTTTCCACAATTTTTGTATACCACATACTCAACCTTCCCCTGAACTGCCATCTACTAACACAAGCCCAGGATGACACCCGGGCAGGGGACAGCCAACACAACTCCATCTTCCCCGGCCTACCCACAGAACAATTTTCATCAATTAAATGAAACAGGTCTATTGGGTGCACCCCCATGCCTGGGTTACTATGGACCCAACAAACCTTAATCACTCTTACTCTAAAAGCAATTGATTTCCACGGCACACAATCATTAAGATTGGTTTTGCTTTAGTTCAAAGAAGTCTAGCAAGGTCCAGGGGCTCCTCTAGTCTGAGAACCTTTAGAGCCAAGAACTGCTGACATCCTTCTGTATACAGTGGGTTGCATGGCATAGTGGGATTAGTATAAGGTATATTAATTGAGTGCCAGACACTTCTTGAATGCAAATAGATTTTATTTCTCTTAACAGAACTTTGGGAGAGAGGGTTAGGGCCGGGACACCCTTAGGTAATTGGCAGACTCCGAGACTTCTACAGGTGGACACCACATCTGCATGTGTAGGAATGCTGTCTCCTGTGGCAACAGTCTTATAACAGTTCCTAACACAAGGTGTAACAGTTCCTTCACTTCCTCTACAATCACTTCTTGTAGTTCTTCAGCCCACCGAGCTCCCAGTCTCTCTCACACTAGACTAGATGATTCACCGCCACTGAATCCCTTGAGCTCTTCCAATCTTCACTGTAGTATCTTCCTCAAGCGTCACCCCCGTTTCTCTGCTGGGTTCCTGGCTTGGCACTCCAGATACCTCTCAAGCTTCACCCTACTGGCCTGCTCGGTCCCTGGCTTGACACACAAGGCTGCTCTGCAAGCGTCACCTCCGCTGGCTGGGGCCCTGGCTTGATACCCGCTGAAGTTTCCTGATTCTTCACCATCCCCGGTTGGTGAGAATTATGTTCCCGTACTTGCTTCAGCTACTCATTGTGGTCCCTGGTAATAAGGTGGTTGGTCCCTTAGTAGAGACAGATTCCCCTCTAATTCCGACCACGACAGGTTCTCCGACTGTCAGAACTGCCACTTCTGGTTAGACTGCAAGCCGCAATCCCAACCCTGCACTGCTCTCTTGCTTCTGGATAGGCCCTCAGACAGCCTAGCAGCCAGATGTGCCCGGGATAGGCCCAATCTCTGGCCTAGCAGCCTGAGCAATACAACACACGTCCACCCAGACAGCCGTCCAGGTGGCATAGAACCCCGATCACCTGACTCCACCCAAATATATAGGTTCTCCCAGCAGGCCTAGGGATTTAACAAAACCCCTGCCCATTGGCTGACATACCCGATATACTCATAATCTGACCTTGCATTGCCCTTGTCTTATCTAATGCCACCAAGTGCCCGGCCATCTAGTGGCAAAAGAGAGAAGTGCAGCAATTACAGACTTAGAGTGAAATCAATTGATCCCTAAACAATGAGCCAAGGCAGCTATACCTGGCAGGTAAATTTAGGAGCAACCCTGCCTAAACACCAGGGTGCTACAGAAGGATGAATGTTCTAATGTTTATGTCACCAGTCTCTCTGAGACATGATTCTTGTATTCCAACTGTATTGATCCTTATGCTTCACAAAATTTTACTGCGACTTGTTCTTTGTATTCTATCTTTTATCTACAGTGAAATACTTAAACAAGAATTAACTATGTATAGCTCTGAAAGCCGAGAATCTATAATCTTAAATGTGTGGTAGTTCTAATTTTATATGGTGCATAATATTTGGAAACATGTTTAATTACATGCTACAATTGAATTGAAATTTCATTAAATGCATATTTTCCGTGAAAACTAACATTTGTTTTAGTTCACATGGATACAAATGAAACGCTGAGATAAAAAAAGATGAGAATCTCTCAAGGTAATAAGAACCAAAATATGTCAAGTCTTGAAATTGAATGTATTTGTGAAATGTTGGGAAATAGGAAACACAATTAAAACCTTTACAGCTCATCAATTTATAGTTCAACCCAAATAATGGTCCAAGATTAATTCCATTGCCTTTGTCATGTACTTATCCTCTTTCAATACCGGACACTTTCACCCCCCTTCCTGCCCAGGCCAATTTTCAGCTTTCAGCGCTGTCACACTTTGAATGACAATTGCGCAGTCATGCAACACTGTACCCAAATTACATTTTTAACATTTTTTTTCACACAAATAGAGCTTTATTTTGGGGGTGTTTAATCAAAACTTTTTCTTTTAATATTTTGCTAAATTAACGGAAAAAGCCCCCCCCCCCCCCCCCCCAAAAAAAAAAAAAAAAACATGTTTCCTTTGTTTCTGTTATAACATTTTTTGCAAATTAAATAATCTCTCTTCATAAATTTCGGCCACAATGTATTGTGCTACATTTCTTTGGTGAAAATAACCCAAATCAGTGTATATTATTTAGTCTGTAGGAAAGTTATAGAGTCCACAAACTATGAGATATAAAGCTGAAAATCGATCAGTACTGATGGCCTATATCATTTCTTGAGACCTGAAAATGCCAGGACAGTACAAATGTTCTCCAAATGACCCCTTTTTGGATTATCAATTGACTCCTGTGTCTCCAGTGACCCCAGCATCTCCAGTGACCACTGTGCTCCTGTGTTATCCAGTGTTGCTTGAACTGGCTATTTCACGCAGTGACCCCAGGGATTAAAGTTTCATGACATGCATCCAATGCATCTGTGTCATTCAGTGACCATTGTGCCCTGAGTGTCTCTTTGACTCCTTGGACCCCAGCATCTCCAGTAACTCTGTGCTCCAGTGTCTCCAATAACACCTATTTCGTCAGTGTCCCCTGTGCTCCTGTGTCACTCAATATTTCTTGAACTTCCTATTTCACCCAGTGACCCCATGGATTAAAGTCTCATGCCGTGCCTCCAGAGCACCCCGTGTTATTTAGAGACCACTGTGCTAAGGGTGACTCCATTGACTCCTGTGTCTCCAGAGACCCCAGTATCTCCAGAGACCACTGTGTTCCGGGTGTCTTCCATGACTTCTGTGTCTCTAGAGACCCCAGTATCTCCAGTGACCTCTGTGCTCCTCTGTCACCCAGTGTTTTTTGAACTCCCTATTTCATCCAGTGACCCCAGATATTAAAGTCTCATTCCATGCCTCCAGAGCACCCTGTGTCATTCAGTGACCACTGTGCTCTGGGTGTCTCCATTGACTCCTGTGTCTCCAGGGACCCCAGTATCTCCAGTGACCTCTGTGCTCCTGTGTTATCCATTCTTTCTTGAGCTCCCTATTTCACCCATTGACCCCAGGGATTAGAATCCAAAGTTGTGTCTCAAAATCACCATATGTCATTGAGTGACCACTGTGCCCTGAGTGTCTCCTCTGACTCCCTGGACCCCAGCATCTTCAGTAACCCCTGTGCTCCTGTATCACCCATTTTTTTTTTTTGAGCTTCCTGTTTCAACCAGTGACCCCAGTGAACCCTTAGCTCCATGCAACCTCAGGTACCCTCCTGTATTTCCTGGACTGCCTCCCTCCCTGTGGATACAGACCTCTGCCCATGACATGGATCATTCAGGGTTGTGCATAAATTGTCTGCAGAGAGCCCCAAGTGGGCAGAGATGAGAATCTCTAGGCGGAGTTGGGAATCTCTGACCTGCGGAACTCCACGCTTCCAGTAATCAAATTGTTTTACAAAGACGGGTGGCCTGCTGTGCTCAACCAAAAGAGTCCAAAGAGGAGAAACAAAATCCCCGGGCAGGTGAGCTTTGTTCCTTTTTAGGTGCCTCTGTATTCCGGTTTCCAGTTTTTCTTCAGTTTATCTTTGAAGAGAAGAGATAGAGAGAGGGGGGCCTCAGTCCATCTCAACTTTCACGTCTAAAGAGTTGGAATCCAGTTTTGAATCCCCTAATAAGCTAATCTTGTTTGAACATATGAAATATAGAAGGAAATCAATACGGAACAAATTGCGAAGCACAAGGTGAGGTAACTTAAGACATCCATCTTCCTCTCCCCGATGCTTCTCACCACGTATTTAAAACCTGAAAGTAACCGCAGCCGTCATCAATTCTCAATATTTTGTTCTTCGGCCCTTAATAGGACAGAAAGCTGCGGGATTCAGACTGCGCCGTGGGCACAAAATCGCAGAGCGTCCTGGAAAGGACAAAGTGACCGGCTGATGGGAAGTGACTCCACAATGTGTCTGATATGCTGCGGAGAGAAATATAAACAGGTTTTCCTTCATCAGAAAAATAACTTTCGGTGATAATTTCTAAAATAGAATAAAAAATCTGCTGGAACTTGTCTGTCGGGCAGTATATCAGAGCAGTCAAAAGAAAATTCTGATTTTGCTTAAAAAAAAAAAAAAAGTTATTTAAAGGAATTGTGTATTTTCAATGTAAATAAAATTAAAAAAAAAAACAACAACACTGTACCCAAATTAAATTGATATAATTTTTTTCACATAAATAGAGCTTTCTTTAATCACCACTGGGTTTTTTATTAATTTATAGTATATATATATATATATATATATATATATATATATATATAATTTTTTATTTACTTTCTGCTATAAAATATATCCAATAAAAAAAATTATAAAAAATCTAATTTTTTCACGAACGAAAAAATTTTTAGGGAAAAAAAAACAAAACTATTTTTTTCTACTTTCTGTTATAAAACGCTGATGAGGCTGCACTGATGGGCACCAATCGGCTGCATTGATGGGCACTGATGAAGTGGCACTGGTGGGCACTGATGAGGTGGCACTGATGGGCATTGATAGGTGGCATTGGCGGGCACTGATGGGTGGCACTGGGTGGCACAGATGGGTGGCACTGAAGGGCACTAATAAGTGGCACTGATAGGGGGCACTGATGGGCACTGATCGGCAATGGTAGGTGACATTGATAGGCAGCTCTGCTAGGTGGCACTGATGAGGCACTGATTGGCACCACTGGTGGGCATTGATAGGTGGCACTCATGGGCATTGATAGGTGGCACTGTTATGTACTGGTGGGCACTGATTCGTGGCACTGTGGGCACTGGCAGGCGGTACTGGTGGGCACATATGAGGTGGCTTCGCCTCTTCCTCCTCCAATGTCCCTTCAACAGAAGTCGGTGATCGGCTTTTTTTCCTCCTCATGCTGTCAGCGTGAGAAGAAAAAAAAAAGATTACCGATCTGTTTACATCACGTGATCAGCTGTCATTGGCTGACAGCTGATCACATGGTAAGGGGGCGGGATCAACCCCTTACTCTGATCTGTGATCACCCGAGTCTCAATGACTCGGTGATCACAGCGCACACACCGCGTGCGCCCTGCAGGGGGCGCGCGGGGAGCGTGCCAAGGGGAGGACGTCTATTGATGGGCTCCCGGCAAAGCAGATCCGCGCTGTAGCCGTCATTCGCGGTTAAAGCCGGCCATCCAAAATATTGTCCGCGGAAAATCCAACAAATGTCCGATGGGGTGTACAGGTGGTCGGATTTTCCGCCAACAGCCTGTCATCACACAATTCCAGTCGGGAAATTCCGATCGTGTGTACGCGGCTTTATTTTCTGATTTTCACATTTTCAAATTTTACGAATCTTATGAATTTTCTTATTTTTACGAATTGCGATCATAACCAATGAATAACCAATGACCCGAAAAAAAAAAAAAAAAACGAATGAAACGAACACATTTTTCGGCAGTCTAATAGATGATATCCCTGCTACCTTTTACAAGGTAATATCTGGGTTTGCAGAGTCTATTGGTTGCACACAAAGGGAAATGACGCCCTTTGTGACTACGAGGAAACAGATTTAAATGAAAGTCTAGTGTTGGGAGTCCAGCTTTAAGAATCGGGGGGGGGGGAATAAGTTGATCCCTGATTTGTAGAGATGACTCCTCTCTTTGTGTGCGGTAATCCGGCGATTCTTTATTTTTTTGTGCGACTCGCAAGTTTTCCTCCTCGCTCGCTCGCTCCTCGCTGTCTCGGTGTACAGCGGAGACTCTTCTGGGGGGGGCCCCATAAATAAAACATGAATCCTTTCCAGGTATTCCGCCTCATTTTCTGACCTGAAGTTTCACAATTCAATTGAACATATGGAAACATGGAGCTCCCGGCTAGCGATCTGAGCCGAATGAAAAGGAAAAAAAAAAAAAAAGGATATTTATTCAAATCGCTTCCCTATAATTGAATACCTTTTTTTTCTACGATTGTATTACCATCCGTGTCGTCCCCGTGTCCTCCCCCCTCCCCCCACCACCTCCTGCGCGTTTTATTTGATCGTTTTTGGATGATCAATGGAAGTTTAAAGCAGAAGTTTATTTCTGCTTTTTATTATTTTGCCTTCCCTGGTTTCTTCCTCGTCAACATACACTGAGCAAAAAAAATTATAAACGCGACACTTTTGTGTTTGCCCCTATTTATCATGAGCTGAACTCAAAGATCGAACTCTTTTTTCTATGTACACAAAAGGCCGATTTCTCTCCAAATATTGTTCACAAATCTAAACTTTAAATCTGTGTTAGTGAGCACTTCTCCTTTGCCGACATAATCCATCCACCTCACATTGGAGCGATTTGGTCATGCGGTTCGAGAGATTAAATCGCATGATAAGTCGCAGCCCATTGGAGGCAATGACACTGCTCCAACCGCACCGATTTTGCGGCGCCGCACCGATTTTGCGAAAGTAGTTCCTGCACTACTTTTTTTTGACGATTTCAGGTGCGACTTCTTCAATAGACATCTACGCATGAAGCCGCACAGATGTCTGTCAAGTAGCACCCGAAATGGCGCTGGCCTTGCCGCTTTGAAACCGCGCTACTTCAAGCGAAGAGGGCGCCATTTTCAAAGTGGCATCAATGTGAACCGGGGCTAAATCTGTTGGCCCTACACTATACAATTTTCTTGTTCAATTTTGTTTAGATTTACCTTTAGCTATGTAGTGCGAGGGCCTGCCTGGTTGCATACACATTGAAAGTGTTTAGGTTTGATCTCATATTATATGGTTTTGGTAAATCTAAAGGAAAATTGAATAAGAAAATTGTACAACGTATGGCCAGCCTTAGTGAGCCGAGATAGTCCATCCACCTCACAGGTGTGGCATATTAAGATGCTGATTAGACAGCATGATTATTGCACAGGTGTGCCTTAGGCTGCCCACAATAAAAGGCCACTCTGAAAAGTGCAGTTTTACTGTATTGGGGGGGGGGGTCCAAAAACCGGTCAGTATCTGGTGTTACCACCATTTGCCTCACGCAGTGCAGCACATGTTCTTGACATAGAGTTACATAGTAGGTGAGGTTGAAAGAAGACACAAGTCCATCAAGTCCAACCTATGTGTGTGATTATGTGTCAGTATTACATTGTATATCCCTGTATGTTGCGGTCATTCAGGTGTTTATCTAATAGTTTCTTGAAACTATCGATGCTCCCCGCTGAGACCACACACTTCTATATGTGGGTTTTTTTGGGGTTTTTTTTTGTTTTTTTTCATGGCCAAGTGAATGAAGCCTCTACGTCGCTGCCTACTCCTGGGTTTAGGGTGTGCACATCAAGGGCATACCTACCACGAGGCAACAAGGCGTTTGCCTTGGGCGGTATTTTTCATGGGGGGGGGCGGCGGTGCTGCCCCCAGGCAGAAGGGACACTACAAGCAGTGGCATTGCTGCGGGGGGGTGCGAGCCGCACCCAGGTGACAACCACCAGAGGGGTGACACCAGGGTTGGCCGCGGACTGACCAGTCTGTGACGGGAGTAAAGCGGAAGCAGGAGGTGGTGGTGGCCGCAGCCCCCGATCCCGGAAGTAGCTCACTTGGCAGAGCAGGTTGCAGTCCCAGGCTGTGATCATGCCTTGGCAACCTTGCTACAAATAGCTGGTAAAAAGGAGCCGGTAGGCCGGCAACTCCCACGTAGTTTTTTTTTGGGGGGAATGGGAGAACCTCCTGGTGTAGTATTGGGGGATAGGGGAGCCTCCCTCTCTGTCAACTTTCCTCTCCTCTATCTCACCCCCTCTCTCTCTCATCCCCCTCTCCCCCCCCCACCTGTTTCCCCCCCACCCTCCGATCTCAACCCCTCTCTCTCTCCCCCACCTCTTCCCCCCACCCTCCACTCTTGCCCCCTCTCTCTCTCTTCCCCACCTCTTCCCCCCTCTCTCACCCCCCACCCTCTCTCTCATCCCCCTCTCTCCCCCACCTTTCCCCCCCTTTCTCTCTCACTCCACCTCTTTCCCTCCCCCTCTCTCTCCACCCCCCTCTCTCTCCCTCCTCTCTCTCTCCCCCACCTCTTTCTCTCACCCGCACTCCCCCTCTCATTCCCCCCCACCTCTTTACCCAACCCTCTCTCTCACCCCCTTCTCTCTCCCACCCCCTGTCTTTCACCCCCTCTTCCCTCCCACCCGCTCTCTTACCCCCTCTCTCCCCCTACCTCTTTTACTCACCCGCTCTCTCACCCCCTCTCTCCTCCCCCACCATTCACTCAACCTCTTTCCCCCACCCTCTCTCTCACCCCCTCTCTCTCTCACCCACTTCTTCCCTCTTTCTCTCTCAGCCCCTGTCTTTCACCCCCCATCTTTTTTTCCCATCCTCAGAGTTATTTGCCACGAGGTGCCATGTTGAACTTCCAGTGACCAGTATGAGAGAGTGAGAGCGATAACACCAAATTTACCACACCTGCTCCCCATTCACACCTGAGACCTTGTAACACTAACAGATGACACCGGGGAGAGAAAATGGCTAATTGGGCCCAATTTGGACATTTTCACTTAGGGGTGTACTCACTTTTGTTGCCAGCGGTTTAGACATTAATGGCTGTGTGTTGAGTTATTTTGAGGGGACAGCAAATTTACACTGTTATACAAGCTGTACACTCACTACTTTACATTGTAGCAAAGTGTCATTTCTTCAGTGTTGTCACATGAAAAGAAGAAAATATTTCCAAAAATGAGAGGGGTGTACTTACTTTTGTGAGATACTGTATATACAGTGCAGGGTATATAGTGCAGTGTATTGAAGTGATTAAGGGGAACCCTATGAAGGAATTAAGAAAAAAAGTGGGATGGGGTTACCCCCCCGAAATCCATACCAGGCCCTTCGGGTCTGGTATAAATTTTAAGGGGAACTCAACACCTAAAGTTAAAAAACAAACAGCGTGGGGCCCCCCCAAAATCCAATCCAGGCTATTTGGGTCTGGCATAGATTTTAAGGGGAACGCCATTCCAAAATTTTAAATAAAATGGCGTGACCCCCCCCGAAATCCACACCAGACCCATACCTGACCCTTACCTGAGCAAGGCCAGAAAAGGGGAGGACGAGCGAGCACCCCCCCTCCTGTACCATACCAAGCTGCATGCCCTCAACATGGGGAGGGTGCTTTGGAGTGCCCCCAAGGCACCTTGTCCCCATGTTGATGGGGACAAAAGCCTCTTCCCGACAACCCTGGCCATTGGTTGTTGGGGTCTGCGGGCGGGGGGCTTATCGGAATCTGGAAGCCCCCTTTGACGAGAAGGCCCCCAGATCTTGACCCCTCCTCCCTGTGTGAATGGGTAGGGGTACATTGTACCCCTACCCATTCACCAAAAAAAGTGTCACAAAGTGAAAACCACAACAAACAGTTTTTGAGAATTCCTTTATTAAAAAAGGAAAAAAAAAAATGTCCCGCGATGTACATCAATCTTCAATCACACCGCCCGATGGACTTGAAAAATAGAAAAAAATAAAAAAGCTCCGCCTCGATGGGAGGCCTCCGGGCGACTGCTGTCTCTTGGCTGTGACAAGTGTTATTTAAGCAAGGGCGGGGCCACGTAACTGAGTGACCCCGCCCCTTCTGACATCATGTGACATCAGATGGATATGAGGTCATCTGGTTACATCAGCAGGTGGCCCTGCCCTTGCCTATATAAGAGCTGTCAAAGGGAAAAGACAGCAGTGGCCGAATTGCCTCCCATGGAGGCAGAGTTTTTTTGGGGCCTTTTTTCTATTTTTTGAGTCTGTCGGGCGGCGTGATTGACGATGGATGTACATCGCAGGACACTAGAAGAGGCCTGGGATCTGGGGGCCCCCTTTCTAAAGGGGGCTTCCAGTTTCCGATAAGCCCCCAGCCCGCAGACACCGACAACCAATGGCCAGGGTTGTCGGGAAGAGGCTCTTGTTGCCATCAACATGGGGACAAGGTGCTTTGGGGGGGACCCCAAGGCACCCTCCCCATGTTGACGGCATGTGGCATGGTACGGGGGGCCCTTGTCAGGAGGGGGGGGGGCGCTCGCTTGTCTTGACCTCCAGGCTGTATGCTCGGATAAGGGTCTGATATGGATATGGCCAATTTTTTTTTACTTTTTGGCGTTCCTTAAAATCCTCTTAAAATCCATACCAGACACGAAGGGCCTGGTAAGGATGGGGGAAGGGGGGGGACAGCACACCATTTTTTCCTTGATTTTTTATCTATATTGCCGGGAGTAGCCAATACATTACAGCCGCGAGCAATTTTTGATTCAATTTTTTACTTTAGAAATTTCATTTTGCTGCAGCACTGTAAAACACATCAGAAAGATGCGCCACTTTACAGGCAGACTAAGGGGACCCCCAAGCACAATATTTAAAGGAATATTTAATTTTTATTGTTTCACTGTAAGCATTATTAAAAACACTGCTCCTGAAAAAAATGGTTGTTTTAAAAACTTTTTTTTGCATTGATACATGTCCCCTGGGGAAGGACTCAGGTCCCCAAACAGTTTTAATGGTAATAACTTGCATAAAAGCCTTTAAAATGAGCACTTGATTTTTCATGTTCTTGTATAGGGATGAGCTTCGAGTTTGAGTCGAGCACATGTTCGACTCGAACATTGGCTGTTCGCAAGTTTGCCGAACAGCGAACAATTTGGGATGTTCGCAGCAAATTCGAATGCCGCGGAACACCCTTTAAAAGTCTATGGGAGAAATCAAAAGTGCTAATTTTAAAGGCTTATATGCAAGTTATTGTCATAAAAAGTGTTTGGGGACCCGGGTCCTGCCCCAGGGAACATGGATCAATGCAAAAAAAAGTTTTAAAAACGGCCATTTTTTCAGGAGCAGTGATTTTAATAATGCTTAAAGTGAAACAATAAAAGTGTAATATCCCTTTAAATTTCATAGCTGGGGGGTGTCTATAGTATGCCTGTAAAGGAAAAAAGCCATTTAAAACTACTCACGGCTATTGCATTGCCGGTCCGACAATACACATAGAAGTTCATTGATAAAAACGGCATGGGAATTCCCCACAGGGGAACCCGGAACCAAAATTTAAAAAAAAAAATGATGTGGGGGTCCCCCTAAATTCCATATCAGGCCCTTCAGGTCTGGTATGGATATTAAGGGGAACCCCGGCCAAAATTTAAAAAAAAATGAAGTGGGGGTCCCCCTAAATTCCATACCAGACTCTTCAGACTCTTCAGGTCTGGTATGGATTTTAAGGGGAACCCCGCGCCAAAAAAAACAAAAAAATGGCGTGGGGTCCCCCCAAAAATCCATACCAGACCCTTATCCGAGCACGCAACCTGGCAGGCCGCAGGAAAAGAGGGGGGATGAGAGAGCGCCCCCCCCTCCTGAACCGTACCAGGCCACATGCCCTCAACATTGGGAGGGTGCTTTGGGGTAGCCCTCCAAAACACCTTGTCCCCATGTTGATGAGGACAAGGGCCTCATCCCCACAACCCTGGCCGGTGGTTGTGGGGGTCTGCGGGCGGGGAGATTATCAGAATCTGGAAGCCCCCTTTAACAAGGGGACCCCCAGATCCCGGCCCCCCGTGTGAAATGGTAAGGGGGTACAAAAGTACCCCTACCATTTCACTAAAAAACTGTCAAAAATGTTAAAAATGACAAGAGACAGTTTTTGACAATTCCTTTATTTAAATGCTTCTTCTTTCTTCTTTCTTCTTTCTTCTATCTTCCTTCATCTTCTTCTTTTTCTTCTGGCTCTTCTGGTTCTTCCTCCGGTATTCTTGTCCAGCATCTCCTCCGCGGCATCTTCTATCTTCTTCTCCTCGGGCCGCTCCGCACCCATGGCATGGGGGGAGGCTCCCGCTCTTCTCTTCATCTTCTTCTCTTCTTCATCTTCTTCTTTTCTTCTCTTCTTCTCTTCTTCTCTTCTTCATCTTCTTCTCCGGGCCGCTCCGCATCCATGCTGACATAGAGGGAGGCTCCTGCTGTGTGATGCGTCTCCTCTTCTGACGGTTCTTAAATAACGGGGGCGGGGCCAATCGGTGACCCCGCCCCCTCTGACGCACGGGACATGACGGGACTTCCCTGTGGCATTCCCCGTGACGTCACAGGGAAGTCCCATCAAGTCACCGTGCATCAGAGGGGGGCGGGGTCACCGGGTGGCCCCGCCGCCCGTTATTTAAGAACCGTCAGACGAGGAGACACCGTCACACAGCGGGAGCCTCCCTCCATGCCAGCATGGGTGCGGAGCGGCCCGGAGAAGAAGATGAAGCAGAGAAGAAGATGAAGCAGAGAAGAAGATGAAGAAGAAGAAGAAGATGAGGAAGAGAAGAAGATGAAGAGAAGAGCGGGAGCCTCCCCCCATGCCATGGGTGCGGAGCGGCCCGAGGAGAAGAAGATAGAAGATGCCGCTGAGGAGATGCTGGATGAGAACGCCGGAGGAAGAACCAGAAGAGCCAGAAGAACCAGACGAAGATGATGAAGGAAGATAGAAGAAAGAAGAAAGAAGAAGCATTTAAATAAAGGAATTGTCAAAAACTGTCTCTTGTCATTTTTAACATTTTTGACAGTTTTTTAGTGAAATGGTAGGGGTACTTTTGTACCCCCTTACCATTTCACACAGGGGGGGGCGGGATCTGGGGGTCCACTTGTTAAAGGGGGCTTCCAGATTCCGATAAGCCCCCCGCCCGCAGACCCCCACAACCACCGGCCAGGGTTGTGGAGATGAGGCCCTTGTCCTCATCAACATGGGGACAAGGTGTTTTGGGGGGCTACCCCAAAGCACCCTCCCAATGTTGAGGGCATGTGGCCTGGTACGGTTCAGGAGGGGGGGCGCTCTCTCGTCCCCCCTCTTTTCCTGCGGCCTGCCAGGTTGCGTGCTCGGATAAGGGTCTGGTATGGATTTTTGGGGGGACCCCACGCTGTTTTTTTTTTTTTGGCGCTGGGTTCCCCTTAAAATCCATACCAGACAGGTCTGGTATGGAATTTAGGGGGACCCCCACGTCATTTTTTTAAAAAATTTTGGCCGGGGTTCCCCTTAACCACCTCAATACTGGGCACTTTCACCCCCTTCCTTCCCAGACCAATTTTCAGCTTTCAGTGCTCTCTCACTTTGAATGACAATTACTCAGTCATGCTACACTGTACCCAAATGAAATTTTTATCATTTTGTTCACACAAATAGAGCTTTCTTTTGGTGGTATTTATTCACCACTTCATTTTTTATTTTTTGTGATATAAGCGAAAAAAGAGCGAATATTTTGAAAAAAAAACAAAATTTTCTACTTTCTCTTTTAAAAGAAACCAAAAAAATTTAATTTTGTCGAAAATTTAGGCAAAAATGTATTCTACCACATGTCTTTGGTAAAAAAAATCCTGATAATTGTATGATCATTGGTTTGTGTGAAAGTTATAGAGTCTACAAGCCATGCTACGCATTATTGAAAATGTATCAATCCTAATGCACTGATGGCCTAATGCACTGATCTCATTTCTTGAGGCCCTAAAATGTCAGGACAGTACAATAACCCCCCAAAAGACCCCTTTTTGGAAAGAAGACAGTCTGAGGTATTTAGTAAGAGGCATAGTGAATTTTTTGAAGTTGAAATTTTTTCCCCACAATGCTTTGGAAAATTAAGAAATATAGATTTTTTTTTTTTCTTCACTAAATTGTCATATTTACAAGTTATTTCTCACACACGGTGCAGGCATAATTGCAATTACACCCCAAAATACATTCTGCTATTCGTCCTGAGTATGGCGATACCCCATGTGTGAGACTTTTCCACAGCCTGGCCACATACAGAGGCCCAACATCCATATAGCACCATCAGGCGTTCTAAAGGCATGAATTACACATTTACCTATCACATTTTTGAAGTACCTATCACATTTTTGAAGGCCCTGGAGCACCAGGACAATAGAAATTACCCACAAAATGACCCCATTTTGGAAAGAAAACAACCCAATGTATATTCTATGAGGCATACTGAGTCTTTTGAACATGTCATTTCTTCCCACAAGTTTTTGGAAAATGTGGAAAGAAAATGAAAACCTATTTTTTTTCTCACAAAGTTGTCAATTTAGAAGATCTTTCTAACACATAGCATGTACATAGCCAAAATGACACCCCAAAATACATTCTGCTATTCGTCCTGAGGATGGCGATACCCCATGTGTGAGACTTTTCCACAGCCTGGCCACATACAGAGGCCCAACATCCATATAGCACCATCAGGCGTTCTAAAGGCATAAATTACACATTTCATTTTCTGAGTACCTATCACATTTTTGAAGGCCCTGGAGCACCAGGACAATGGAATTACCCACAAAATGACCCCATTTTGGAAAGAAAACAACCCAATGTATATTCTATGAGGCATACTGAGTCTTTTGAACATGTCATTTCTTCCCACAAGTTTTTGGAAATGTGGAAAGAAAATGAAAACCTATTTTTTTCTCACAAAGTTGTCAATTTAGAAGATCTTTCTAACACATAGCATGTACATAGCCAAAATGACACCCCAAAATACATTCTGCTATTCGTCCTGAGGATGGCGATACCCCATGTGTGAGACTTTTCCACAGCCTGGCCACATACAGAGGCCCAACATCCATATAGCACCATTAGGTGTTCTAAAGGCATAAATTACACATTTCATTTTCTGAGTACCTATCACATTTTTGAAGGCCCTGGAGCACCAGGACAATGGAATTACCCACAAAATGACCCCATTTTGGAAAGAAAACAACCCAATGTATATTCTATGAGGCATACTGAGTCTTTTGAACATGTCATTTCTTCCCACAAGTTTTGGAAAATGTGGAAAGAAAATGAAAACCTATTTTTTTCTCACAAAGTTGTCAATTTAGAAGATCTTTCTAACACATAGCATGTACATAGCCAAAATGACACCCCAAAATACATTCTGCTATTCGTCCTGAGAATGGCGATACCCCATGTGTGAGACTTTTCCACAGCCTGGCCACATACAGAGACCCAACATCCATATAGCACCATCAGGCGTTCTAAAGGCATAAATTACACATTTCATTTCCTGAGTACCTATCACATTTTGAAGGCCCTGGAGCATCAGGACAATGGAATTACCCACAAAATGACCCCATTTTGGAAAGAAAACAACCCAATGTATATTCTATGAGGCATACTGAGTCTTTTGAACATGTCATTTCTTTCCACAAGTTTTTGGAAAATGTGGAAAGAAAATGAAAACCTATTTTTTTCTCACAAAGTTGTCAATTTAGAAGATCTTTCTAACACATAACATGTACATAGCCAAAATGACACCCCAAAATACATTCTGCTATTCGTCCTGAGGATTGCGATACCCCATGTGTGAGACTTTTCCACTACCTGGCCACATACAGAGGCCCAACATGCAAGTAGCACCTCCAGGCTTCTAACACATAGCATGTACACACCAAGAATTACACCCCAAAATACATTCTGCTGAGCAAAAGGTAAAAAAAAAAAGCTCACCTGTGGTTTTAGCAGGCAGGAATACCGTTCCAGAGCAGCCAAAGCATTTGTCCAGACAGCCAAAGGAAATGTCCAGGAATTGTCCAGGCAGCAGACAGATATGGAAAAGTATGAACATGGTTCAGTACAGTCCAAGGTTTAGCAGGCAGTTCAGGTAACAGGCATAGGCATGGCCAGTCCAGGTGGTAGGCAAAGGCATGGCAAGGTCATGTGGCAGGCAAATGCATGGCAAGGTCATGTGGCAGGCAAAAGGCATGGCCAGTTCAGGTGGCAGCAGGCAGCACTTTGTACATTGGGCCTTGGTCAGGTAAGACCTGAGGACAGGGGTAGAGGCTTCTTCCCACCCAAATCTCTACGAAGCCTCCGAGTCTCCAGACCCTAATCCGAGAAAACTAAAAACCCGGAGAAAAATGTTTTCTCCACTCGGAAAACCTTTTCTGGAGCCCCTCACATATGTGAGACCCCTGTGCTGTACAGTGGCAGGGCAAATGATCAGTTCAGGAGGCAGGCAAAAATCATGGTCATTTAACAGTCCGGGTCAATTCACGTTGAAGGCAGAAAGATGTTTGGCAGAGGCATAGTCGTTAACAGTCCGGGTTAATTTACGTTGAAGGCAGAAACATGTTTGGCAGAGGCATAGTCGTTAACAGTCCGGGTCATTCACAGAAATGGCAGATAGTGGAAAAAAATCACCTTCACTGTACTAATAGTGTAGTGAAGTATGATAGCTCCGATAGCATGTTCCAATACAGAGCCCTGGCTCGGAGGGACATTCGGGACAGTAGTATCGGGTGTCACGGCGAATTCCTCTACTTGCACATACACGACATTTTTTTGGGGGTTTGCGACCTGTTTGGGTAAGAGGGAGGATTTCGGGAAAGTGCCTTTCATGGAGTCTGGCTAACGCATCGGAGCGAATTAGTTGAGGGGCTTGGCCTTGGGGATAGAGAAGGGCTGTGAAAACTTCTTCTTGGAATTTTAGATAGGGTAGGGAACTTTGGGTGCACTTAGAAAAAATGATATAGGAATTAAATAGGGCAAGTTGCATCAAATAAATGGCGACTTTCTTGTACCAAAATAGTGATCTCCTGGTGGCCAAGTAGGGCTGCATCATCTGGTCGTTCATATCCACCCCCCCCATGTATAGGTTGTACTCATGCACACATTTTGGCTTCTGTATGGGGCCTCCTCTTCTCTGAAGTTCCACCAAGGTGTCGTCATGTATTGTTGAAAGGATGTAGACATCTCTTTTTTTATCTCTCCACTTCACCGCTAGTACTTCTTCAGTTCGCATACTGGCCATTTCACCCTTCCTTAATTTCTTGGTGACCAATCTTTGTGGGAAGCCTTTGCGGTTGGTCCGTGCTGTCCCACAGGCCACAGTGTTCTTCAGGTACAAATGGCGGAAAAGTGGGAGACTAGTGTAGAAATTGTCTACGTAAAGGTGGTAACCTTTCCCAAGTAATGGTTGGATCAGCTGCCAGACAATTTTGCCACTTGTTCCTATGTAGGTAGGGCATCCAGGGGGGTTTAGCTGTCTGTCTTTTCCCTCATAAATCATAAAATCATATGTGTAACCCGTGGCCCTGTCACACACCTTATAAAATTTTACCCCACGTCTGGCTCTTTTACTGGGGAGGTATTGTTTTATTCCCAGTCTTCCGGTGAAGTGCACCAGGGATTCATCCACACATATGTTTCTATCAGGGGTAAACATCTCCTTGAAGCTGGCGCAAAAAAAATTGATTAGGGGCCGAATTTTGAATAACTTATCGTAACTGGGATGATTTCGAGGGAGGCATTGGGCATTGTTATTGAAGTGTAAAAATCTCATGATCATCTCATAACGGGTTCTGGGCATAAATGATGAATAGATCGGCATGTGGTGGATAGGTTGGGTAGACCAGTAGGAATGGAGTTCATTTTTTTTTGTCAGCCCCATGTTGAGGGTTAGGCCAAGGAAAATTTTAAATTCTTCTACGGTGAGGGGTTTCCAAACAAAAGGACGGGCATATGAGGAACTGGGATTGTTGGCTATGTGTTGGCTGGCGTATAGATTACATTGCTCCACAATGTAGGTTAGGAGTTCATTGGTAAAAAATAAATGAAAATAATAAAGTGGGGTTACATTTTCCGTCTGCATCTGAGGGCCTGGCTGGGCTGTGAAAAGGGGTATTACAGGTTCTACTGATGTATCGGGCAGCCATGTTGGATACAGTAGAACATCTGGGAGGCTAGTATGGGCACTGCCTCATTGATGGGATCCGTTGCTAGCATCTGGCCTATCTTCTAGGAAGGTTGCAGAAGTGCTGGTGGATGCCCGCCTATCCCGAAGTGCTGCGCTGCTGGTGGATGCCTGCTGGTGGATGCCCTGGAGTGCTGCGCTACTGGTGGATGCCTGCATGTCATCCTGGAGTGCTGGGCTGCTGGTGGATGCCTGCATATCATCCTGGAGTGCTGCGCTGCTGGTGGATGCCTGCTGGTGGATGCCCTGGAGTGCTGCGCTGCTGGTGAATGCCTCCTCCTGCTCATTTCTCCTGATTCTCCTTGTTAGGATTGTATCTTCCTCTGTTTCCAACTCGGAGCCACTGCTTTCCACTGGCTCATAGTCACTATCCGAGTCTGACGGAGAGAATTCCCCGCTACTCTCGTCCGACATACTCTGGAGTATTTGGAGAGCCTCCTCTGCGCTGTAAGACCTTTTTGTCATGTTGGCGGGCAGATGTGTCAGATGGCAGGCGGCAGATGTGCCAGATGGTGGGCGGCTGTGCCAGATGGTGGGTGGCAGATGTGCCTGATCGTGGGCAGATGGTGGCTGGCAGATGTGCCTAATGGCGGGCGGGCAGATGTGCCTGATGATGGTGGGCGGCTGATGTGTCAGCTGTTGACGGGCTGATGTGTCAGCTGATGACGGTGTCAGATGGCGGGCGACAGATGTGCCTGATGGCGGGCGGTAGATGTGCCTGATGACTGGCGGGCAGATGTGCCTGATGACTGGCGGGCAGATGTGCCTGATGACTGGCGGGCAGATGTGCCTGATGGCAGGCGGGCAGATGTGCCTGATGGCAGGCGGGCAGATGTGCCTGATGGCAGGCGGGCAGATGTGCCTGATGGCAGGCGGGCAGATGTGCCTGATGGCAGGCGGGCAGATGTGCCTGATGGCAGGCGGGCAGATGTGCCTGATGACTGGCGGGCAGATGTGCCTGATGGCAGGCGGGCAGATGTGCCTGATGATGGTGGGCGGCTGATGTGTCAGCTGTTGACGGGCTGATGTGTCAGCTGATGACGGGCTGATGTGTTAGCTGTTGACGGTGTCAGATGTGCCTGATGGCGGGCGGCAGATGTGCCTGATGACTGGCGGGCAGATGTGCCTGATGACTGGCGGGCAGATGTGCCTGATGACTGGCGGGCAGATGTGCCTGATGACTGGCGGGCAGATGTGCCTGATGACTGGCGGGCAGATGTGCCTGATGGCAGGCGGGCAGATGTGCCTGATGGCGGGCAGATGTGCCTGATGGCAGGCGGGCAGATGTGCCTGATGACGACGGGCTGATGTGCCGGCTGTTGGCGGACAGATGTGCCCGCTGTTGGCGGACAGATGTGCCAGTTGTTGACGGGCAGATGTTCACTGACAGGTGTTTTCACTGTTTGGGGACACTGTGTTTTGGGGACACTGTGTTTTGGGGACACTAGCTGGGTGATCAGTGGGTAAACAGCAGACAAACAGCTTTATTACTCACTGATCTCCTGGCTGCAGCACAGATCTCTCTTCCTCTCCTCACTGACAGGCTCTGTGTGAGGAGAGGAAGAGATGAGAGCAGTTACTACGCTCTCTATTTACATTACATGACGACTGTGATTGGACACAGTCGTCATGTGATCAGGAGGGCCAATCACAGGGCCCTCCTGTGTTGTGCTGTCTCTGGGGGACACAGGCAGATCGGGATCGCGCCGCTGCGCGGGCACGTGGCGGCGCGATCTCCTGTCATCTGCCACCCCCTCCCCCTTGTTTATTATACGATGGCTGTGATTACACACAGCCATCGTGCGGATCAGGAGGGCAAATCACATTGTCCTCCTGCCGCTCTGAGATGCGGCGTGTCCGAGTGACACGCGCGCATCGGGATTGCCCGCGTGATCCCGCTCCTTCTGAAGGACGTTCGGGAACGTCCAGTCAGAAGGAGGGAGCTCCCACCCGGCCGTATATGTGCAGTGGCCGGGTGGGAAGTGGTTAATATCCATACCAGACCTGAAGGGCCTGGTATGGAATTTAGGGGGACCCCCACGTCATTTTTAAAAAAAAATTTGATTCGGGGTTCACCTGTGGGGAATTCCCATGCCATTTTATTATCAATGAACTTCTATGTGTATTGTCGGACCGGCAATGCAATAGCCGCGAGTAGTTTTAAATGGCTTTTTTCCTTTGAAATGTCATTTTGCTGTCAGACTGTTCTAAACACGGGAAACATGCGCCCCTTTACAGGCATACTATAGACACCCCCCAGCTACGAAATTTAAAGGGATATTACACTTTTATTGTTTGACTTTAAGCATTATTAAAATCACTGCTTCTGAAAAAACGGCCGTTTTTAAAACTTTTTTTTGCATTGATCCATGTCCCCTGGGGCAGGATCCGGGTCCCCAAACACTTTTTATGACAATAACTTGCATATAAGCCTTTAAAATGAGCACTTTTGATTATTCATGTTCGTGTCCTATAGACTTTAATGGTGTTCGCGTGTTCGAACGAACTTTTTTCCTGTTCGCATGTTCTTGTACTATAGACTTTAATAGGGTTTGCATGTTCGCTAGAACTTTTTGCCTGTTTGCGGTGTTCTGGTGCAAACCAAACCGGGGGGGGGGGGGGGGTGTTCGGCCCATTCCTAGTCTTGCCTAGGGCAGCATAAAACCAGGATACACCACTACACCACTGGTGCGCATGTGGGCCCCCCAGCTGACACCTACTGTGATTTGTACACAGCGGGAGTCTGTCAGCAATTCCTTGCCAATGAACCTTTTTTTTTATTATAAATTTACTTTTTTAATTTCCTAATTTTTTTTTTCTAGTTACCCTTTAACTGACACTTCTCGCCTGTATCTGCATAATTATATGCATTGCACCGCTGCCACGTGATTGGCTCATTAGATAATTGCATGAATAAGTGGGTGTAAGAAAGTTCCTAATTAATAAGGTATTTATGTAAATGATGATACACCTTAGCCCACCTTTACTTCCCCCATTAAAGCAGAGAAATATATAGTGTTAAAAAAAAAAAAAAAAAAAAAAAAAGCGCTGGCAGCTTTATTTAGATGGGAGAAATAGACAGGTGATGGTAACGGCTGCACAGACCGCGGCGGTCCTTCGCCCATAAACGCAACGTCCCCGCAATGCCGGATCTTTGTTGCTAAGGGAACGTTTTTGCAGCTTTCCCGCTGGAGGTGCGACTTCTGCATAAATGGAGCGTTCTTATTTAGCGCCGATCTCGCCTCGCTGTGAAAATAATGAATAAAAACATAAGGCAAAGAGCGCTATTAGAAGATTTAAAAAAAAAAAAAGTGAGAACTGCGAGATTTTAGGTGTGCGCAAAACGTGCCACTGATTACAGCTGGAGTTTATCCCGCTTATATTTTTGCCTTCCCTCTTCTTTTAACAACCTAACGACGTCGTTATGTGTTCAATATTACAAAAAAAAAGGAAGGGCCAAAATGGCCCTAGATCGGACTTTAGAGGCATGGGGGACGATAGTCCCAATACTTTTGGTAACATAGTGTATGTCTTTGTTAGTAAGGCAGCGAGGGGAGGTGGGTAGAGCTCCACTTTAAAACTGACAGCTGAGAATCTGTGCCCATGCACGTGAGTTGCATCATCCCTATAACAGCAACGTGTAATTTTTAATCCGTTTTGTGTCATCAATCTAACTCTTGCATGTGGAGGTGCAGAGACCCAGTGATGACCCAGTGATGATATCAGTAAGTCTACGATAAGGGATGCAACGAACACATAACGATGTAAGAATTAGAAGAACACTCCTAAAGCCACATCCGTATTAAGAGATAAATATTAGAAAAAAAGCAAGGGCCAAAATGGCCCTAGATCAGACTTTAGAGGCAAGGCAGGCGATAGTATAATAAAAATATATTTTTATTGATAACAATTAATCTCAAACAGAGCAAGTTTCATAAGAATAAAAAAAAAAGTTTAACACACAAGTGTATGGCGTGAACAAGATGTTAACACTTTATAGACAGCAGTGAGCCTTTGTGAGTCAACGCGTTTCGCTGTTTTGCTTCATCAGGACACACTCAGGGGTTGTTGGAAGGAACAGGTCTCACTATCTATAATAAAGCATATAAATCAGACATTGTGTAATAGTAACATGTATAGATAAAACATTTAGCCGCTGTCATATTCGAGTGACATATATACAACATGCATAACTACCATGTCAGTATAAAAATATCCTCCTCCGGAGGAGGAGTATTATTGGAGGGTGTCATTGGCCTAGCATGGCCATGTGGCCATCCTTATAATTAGGGATGAGCTGGCTTCACTCTGAATTTAGGCAGATCCCAGTTCAGCTGAAGACGCGTGGAGTTGTCACATGGTCACATCCCTACGGGCCCAGATAGCTGTGGTGGGGCCCTCCCTGGTCCACAACTGTACATAACCAAAGAGGTTGGGATGTTTGTGACACCATTGACCTAACATGGTTACATGGTCATATGTAGGGATGAGCTTCGTGTTCGAGTCGAACCCATGTTCGACTCGAACATCGGCTGTTCGACCGTCCGTCGAATTGCGAACGATATGGGCCGTTCGCGCCAAATTCGTGTGGCGCGTCACGGCCCATAATTCACTGCGGCATCGCAGTGCATTGCTGGCTGATGATTGGCCAAGCATGCACTATGACCCGCATGCTTGGCCAATCACAGCGCCGTCAGTAGAGAGAGCTGTAATTGGCCAAAGCCAGGGTGGCTTTGGCCAATTATGGCTCAGGGGATTTAGTACACACCCCACACTATATAAGGCCGCCTGCACGGCGGCCCTGTGTAGTGTGTGTTCCGGTGTGCTGAGCGATAGAGAGAGAGAGAGACAGTGTCATTTGATTTGAGTTAGATAGATTAGGCAGAACAGTCAGTCAGTTAGCTGCACTTACAGTGTATTGTGTATATATATGCATCCCAGGTGTTGCATATATATATATACACTGTATTCAGTTTAGCTAGATCCGTTCCTGTTATCTTCTATCTAGACTATTTACATTCAGTGCAGTGTGTCCTGCTCACAGTGTTCAGCTAGATCCGTTCCTGCTATTTACATTCAGTACAGTGCTTCCTGCTCACAGTGTTCAGCTAGATCCGTTCCTGCTATTTACATTCAGTGCAGTGCGTGCTGCTCACAGTGTTCAGCTAGATCCGTTCCTGCTATTTACATTCAGTGCAGTGCGTCCTGCTCACAGTGTTCAGCTAGATCCGTTCCTGCTATTTACATTCAGTGCAGTGCGTGCTGCTCACAGTGTTCAGCTAGATCCGTTCCTGCTATTTACATTCAGTGCAGTGCGTGCTGCTCACAGTGTTTAGCTACATCCGTTCCTGCTGTTTACATTCAGTGCAGTGCGTCCTGCTCACAGTGTTCAGCTAGATCCGTTCCTGCTATTTACATTCAGTGCAGTGCGTCCTGCTCACAGTGTTCAGCTAGATCCGTTCCTGCTATTTACATTCAGTGCAGTGCGTCCTGCTCACAGTGTTCAGCTAGATCCGTTCCTGCTATATACATTTAGTGCAGTACGTCCTGCTCACAGTGTTCAGCTAGATCCGTTCCTGTTATCTTCCTACTGACAGGCAGGCTTGTCTGGTTACAGTATATAAAGCTACCTGAAGAAAATTACAGGTGTTCTTTTTGATCCTATTAGTACCACGGTCAGGCAGCTAGACTATTTACATTTAGTACAGTGTGTCCTGCTCACAGTGTTCAGCTAGATCCGTTCCTGTTATTTACATTCAGTGCAGTGCGTCCTGCTCACAGTGTTCAGCTAGATCCGTTCCTGCTATTTACATTCAGTGCAGTGCGTCCTGCTCACAGTGTTCAGCTAGATCCGTTCCTGCTATTTACATTCAGTGCAGTGCGTCCTGCTCACAGTGTTCAGCTAGATCCGTTCCTGCTATTTACATTCAGTGCAGTGCGTCCTGCTCACAGTGTTCAGCTAGATCCGTTCCTGCTATATACATTTAGTGCAGTACGTCCTGCTCACAGTGTTCAGCTAGATCCGTTCCTGTTATCTTCCTACTGACAGGCAGGCTTGTCTGGTTACAGTATATAAAGCTACCTGAAGAAAATTACAGGTGTTCTTTTTGATCCTATTAGTACCACGGTCAGGCAGCTAGACTATTTACATTTAGTACAGTGTGTCCTGCTCACAGTGTTCAGCTAGATCCGTTCCTGTTATTTACATTCAGTGCAGTGCGTCCTGCTCACAGTGTTCAGCTAGATCCGTTCCTGCTATTTACATTCAGTGCAGTGCGTCCTGCTCACAGTGTTCAGCTAGATCCGTTCCTGCTATTTACATTCAGTGCAGTGCGTCCTGCTCACAGTGTTCAGCTAGATCCGTTCCTGCTATTTACATTCAGTGCAGTGCGTGCTGCTCACAGTGTTCAGCTAGATCCGTTCCTGCTATTTACATTCAGTGCAGTGCGTCCTGCTCACAGTGTTCAGCTAGATCCGTTCCTGCTATTTACATTCAGTGCAGTGCGTCCTGCTCACAGTGTTTAGCTAGATCCGTTCCTGCTATTTACATTCAGTGCAGTGCGTCCTGCTCACAGTGTTCAGCTAGATCCGTTCCTGCTATTTACATTCAGTGCAGTGCGTCCTGCTCACAGTGTTCAGCTAGATCCGTTCCTGTTATCTTCCTACTGACAGGCAGGCTTGTCTGGTTACAGTATATAAAGCTACCTGAAGAAAATTACAGGTGTTCTTTTTGATCCTATTAGTACCACGGTCAGGCAGCTAGACTATTTACATTTAGTACAGTGTGTCCTGCTCACAGTGTTCAGCTAGATCCGTTCCTGCTATTTACATTCAGTGCAGTGCGTCCTGCTCACAGTGTTCAGCTAGATCCGTTCCTGCTATATACATTTAGTGCAGTACGTCCTGCTCACAGTGTTCAGCTAGATCCGTTCCTGTTATCTTCCTACTGACAGGCAGGCTTGTCTGGTTACAGTATATAAAGCTACCTGAAGAAAATTACAGGTGTTCTATCCCAGCTTAGTGCAGCTACAGGCCATTAGTATGTCTGGAAGGCCAAGAAGGAGAGGCAGACAGTCACAAGCCAATAAGAGAGGGCAAGCAGGCTCTGTGTCTAGTGCTGGTCGTGGAGACGGTGCATCCTCATCAGCACGTGGCCATGGGACACGCTTGGCCTTTTTTTCGGCAGCTGGCCGTGTTGAGCCGCAACATGCGGAAGACTTGGTCGAGTGGATGACCAAGCCGTCCTCATCCTCCTCATCCTCTCTCACCCATGCCCAGGGTGCTTTGTCTGGCAAAGCAGCGGCCTCTTCCCTCAGCTCAATGTCATCAGTGACTCCTTCCCTAGCCCCACCATGTCCTCCTGAGGATTCCCTCGAACTGTTTGACCACAGTGTTGGGTACATGCTCCAGGAGGATGCCCAGCGTTTGGAAGGCTCTGATGATGATACTGAGCTCAATGAAGGCAGTAACATGAGCACGGACAGAGGGGGTGCCCAAGAAGGACAGCAATCTGGCAGTCATGCTCCCCCTGCTGCAGCATACTGCCAGGTTTGCTCCAGTGATGAGGAGGGAGGGGATGATGAGGTCACTGACTCAACGTGGGTGCCTGATAGGAGAGAGGAGGAGGAGGAGGAGGAGGAGGAGGTGGCACATCACCAACTAGGCAGGATGCCCTCCAGGGGCCAGCCTAAGGGCAGCACATTGACTGCATCACACCCCAAAGCTCCACATGTGCAGGGCGCTGCAGTCTCTGCGCGTTATTCAAAAAGTTCTTTGGTGTGGGCCTTTTTTGAGACGAGTGCATCAGATCGCACCGCTGCTATTTGCAATATATGTCTCAAGCGTATCTCGCGTGGCCAAAACATCTCCCGCTTGGGTACCACATGCTTGACCAGACATATGTTGACCTGCCATGCAGTTCGTTGGCAAGCGTATCTAAAAGACCCACACCAAAGAACAAAGACGATCTCTCCTTGCTCCTCATCAGCTGAGATTTCCAACCCCACTAGACCTTCAGTCCTCTCTGCGACCTGCAGTGAGAGGAATGAAGGTGTAGAATTAGGTGTGTCACAGCCAAGTACTTATGGGCAATCTGCTTTGGGTACACCGACGTCAGATTGTACCAGGCAAATTTCCCTGCCCCAGCTGCTGCACCGCCGAAAGAAGTTTGCTCCCAGCCATCCACATGCCCAGCGGTTGAATGCTAGCTTGGCAAAATTGCTAGCACTTCAACTGCTGCCTTTTCAGTTGGTAGACTCTGCCCCCTTCCGTGAGTTTGTGGAATGTGCGGTTCCTCAGTGGCAGGTACCCAAACGCCACTTTTTCTCACGGAAGGCGATTCCGGCTCTCTACCGGCATGTGGAAGGCAATGTCCATGCCTCGCTGGACAGGGCGGTCAGCGGTAAGGTGCATATTACCGCTGACTCATGGTCCAGCAGGCATGGACAGGGACGTTACTTAAGTTTCACGGCGCATTGGGTGACTCTGCTGGCAGCTGGGAAGGATGCAGGACAAGGTGCAGTAGTGTTGGAGGTTGTTCCGCCACCACGCCTCCAAAATGCTGATTGTGACACACCTCTCTCCTCCACCCCCTCCTCTTCTTCTTCCTCCATGGCCTCTTCCTCGGAACCAGCGGTGCTCCGTAGGCGTTCAAGGGGCTACGCAAGTACGCAGGCCAAAAGATGCCATGCGGTGCTTGAGCTGGTGTGCTTGGGGGACAGGAGCCACACTGGGGCAGAGGTTCTGTCAGCTCTGCAGGGGCAGGTTCAGAGGTGGTTGACGCCACGCCAACTTAAGGCAGGAATGGTGGTTTGCGACAATGGCACCAACCTCCTCTCTGCCCTCCGACAGGGACAACTGACCCATGTGCCCTGTTTGGCTCACGTCCTTAACTTGGTGGTGCAGCGGTTCTTGGGCAGGTACCCGGGCTTACAGGATGTCCTGAGGCAGGCCAGGAAAGTCTCTGTGCATTTCCGCCGGTCATATAATGCCAGTGCTCGGCTGACGGACCTCCAAAAGGAGTTTAACCTGCCCAAGAACCGCCTAATCTGTGACATGCCCACCAGGTGGAACTCGACGTTGGCCATGCTGCAGCGGCTGCACACGCAGCAGAGGGCCATCAATGAGTACCTGTGCGACTATGGCACCAGGACAGGGTCAGGGGACCTTGGTTTTTTTTCCCCACGCCAGTGGGCCATGATCAGGGATGCATGCACTGTCCTGTCACCATTCGAGGAGGCCACGAGGATGGTGAGCACTGACAGTGCATGCATCAGTGACACTGTCCCCCTTGTCCACCTGTTGGAGCACACGCTGCGTGGGATAATGGACAGGGCACTTGAGGCAGAACAGAGGCAGGAAGAGGAGGACTTCCTTAGCTCTCAAGGCCCCCTTTATCCAGACAGTGTTCCTGCGTGCCCGCCGATCACACAGGAAGAGGACGAGGAGGAGGAGGAGGAGGAGGAGGAGGAGGAAGATTGTGTCAGTATGGAGGTGGAGCCTGGCACTCAGCATCAGCAGTCTTTAAGGGATCAGTCCCAAGGAACACATGGACTTGTACGTGGCTGGGAGGAGGTGGCTGCGGACGTTGTTGTCCTTAGTGACCCAGAGGACTCCGGACCGAATGCCTCAGCAAACCTACGCTGCATGGCCTCCCTGATCCTGCAAAGCCTGCGTAAGGATCCTCGTATTCGTGGTATCAAGGAGAAGGACCAATACTGGCTGGCAACCCTCCTTGATCCACGTTACAAGGGTAAGGTTGCGGACCTTATCTTGCCATCGCAGAGGGAGCAGAGGATGAAACATCTTCGGGAGGCCTTGCAGAAAGGTCTGTGCAACGCGTTCCCAGAGACTGGGAGGTTACAAACTCCTGTTTCTGGACAACGTGTTGCTGAGGCTTCGGTCAGTCAAAGAAGGAGCGGTGGAGAAGGTGGCCGTCTGACCGATGCGTTCAGACAATTTTTTGGTCCGCAGCCCCAAGGTATGATCGGTTCCAGCAACCATCGCCAGCGTCTGTTTTACATGGTGCAGGAATACCTAGGGGCAAGATCAGACTTGGACACCTTTCCCACCGAAAATCCTCTGGGTTACTGGGTCTTGAGGATGGATCACTGGCCAGAGCTTGCACAGTATGCAATTGAGCTACTGGCCTGTCCTGCATCCAGCGTTCTTTCGGAACGCACATTCAGTGCTGCTGGAGGCGTGGTAACCGATCACAGGGTGCGTCTGTCCACCGACTCGGTCGATCGGCTGACCTTCATAAAAATGAATCAGTCTTGGATCACCACCAGCTACCAAGCACCTGATGCAGATGTAACCGAATAATTTTTTTTGAAATCTCAGATCCCTTCAAAGACTGCCTATGCTGATGCTGAGTGACTATCCCTGAGTAATTATCCTCTTCCTCCTCAATCATCACGCTGATAGCTTGTAAGAACATTTTTGGTTCTGGGCGCCACCACCAGTGCCTAAGGCACAATTTTTCAGCCCCTGTTTAACAGGGGCGTGTAATTACAATTTTTGATGTAATACTTTGCAGCAGGGCTCGTTCCTGCATTCCAACTAGAGTGTCTGTGAGGGGTTGCAGTGTTGTGGCACCAGCACCAGTGCCTAAGACCCAATTTTTCAGCCCCTGTCTAACAGGGGCGTGTAATTACAATTTTTGATGCAATACTTTGCAGCAGGGCTTGTTCCTGCATTCCAACTAGAGTGTCTGTGAGGGGTTGCAGTGTTGTGGCACCAGCACCAGTGCCTAAGACCCAATTTTTCTGCCCCTGTCTAACAGGGGCGTGTAATTACAATTTTTGATGCAATACTTTGCAGCAGGGCTTGTTCCTGCATTCCAACTAGAGTGTCTGTGAGGGGTTGCAGTGTTGTGGCACCAGCACCAGTGCCTAAGACCCAATTTTTCTGCCCCTGTCTAACAGGGGCGTGTAATTACAATTTTTGATGCAATACTTTGCAGCAGGGCTTGTTCCTGCGTTTCAACTAGAGTGTCTGTGAGGGGTTGCAGTGTTGTGGCACCAGCACCAGTGCCTAAGACCCAATTTTTCAGCCCCTGTCTAACAGGGGCGTGTAATTACAATTTTTGATGCAATACTTTGCAGCAGGGCTCGTTCCTGCGTTCCAACTAGAGTGTCTGTGAGGGGTTGCAGTGTTGTGGCACCAGCACCAGTGCCTAAGGCCTAATTTTTCAGCTCCTGTTCAACAGGAGCATGTAATTACAATTCTTGATCTAATATTTCACAGCAGGGCCCTGTGAGGGCTTACAGTGTTTTGGCCACAGCAACACCTAAGGCCCAAATTTCTGCTGAGTATATAGGGTAGGACCCTACTTTCAAACATCTAACTTACAAACGACTCCTACTTGCAAACGGAAGGAGACAACAGGAAGTGAGATGAAATCTACCCCTAAGGAAGGGAAATTCTCTCCTGTAAGAGTTAATATGGGAAAACAATTTTTCCTTTCCACTGATGCTTTCCAATCCTTGTTCCACAAAAAAACACAAATTTTCAAAAAACATTTTTCATTGGGACAAAAAAGTGAGGTGAAATCTTCTGAAGAGGAGGAAAGACGCAAAACAAATGTCACAGGGGTGATAACCCTTCCCTATGTTTTCCAAAAAGCTTAGAAAAGATTTTTTGGCTGGAGCTAAACACATTAAAAATGTTCAAAATTACAAACAGATTCTACTTAACAACAAACCTACAGTCCCTGTCTTGTTTGCACCGCCTGTATACTGCTGTTCAGAGTATATAGGGACCTTTCCTTATTTTAATTTGGGTGCGGGGTTCCCCTTAATATCCATACAAGACCCAAAGGGCCTGGTAATGGACTGGGGGGTACCCATGCCGTTTGTCTCACTGATTTTCATCCATATTGCCATGACCCGACATGACATTAAACCCGCAAGCAGTTTTAAATGAGATTTTTTCCTTTAAAAATGACATTTGGTGCAGGGACTGTTCTAAACATGGGAAACACGCGTCACTTTACAGGCATACTATAGACACCCCCCAGGTACGATATTTAAAGGAATATTTCACTTTTTTTTTTTTACTTTAAGCATCATTAAAATCACTGCTCCCGAAAAAACGGCCGTTTTTAAAAGTTTTTTTTGCATTGATACATGTCCCCTGGGGTAGGACCCGGGTCCCCACACCCTTTTTAGGACAATACCATGCAAATTAGCCTTTAAAATGAGCACTTTTGATTTCGAACGTTCGAGTCCCATAGACGTCAATGGGGTTCTAACGTTCGTGCGAACTTGCGGTCCGTTCGCGGGTTCTGGTGCGAACCGAACCGGGGGGTGTTCGGCTCATCCCTAGTCATATGTAGTCAATGGCATTGGCCTAGAATGGCCATGTGCCCATCCTTATATTTAGGGATGAGCTGTGTTCACGCCAAACTCAGTCCAAACCCAATTTGGCAGAACCCATCAGAAGTGATGTTGGAGGTCACTCCGGTCCTCCGAGGACACAGAGCCAAGTCGGGGCCATCGTGCCCTCGCTCGACTTCCTGCCTTTCCATCCGACGGATCAGGGCACCTCTCCCGCCGCCTCTAAAAGTGGTCCAGTGGCGAATCGCTTTTAAAAAGAACACGCTCCCCAACAGAATGTATCAGTTTACATACTGTACACTTCAAAATCAGTCCAAAACCAATTTGGCAGAGCCCATTGGAAGCTGTCACACGATGACATCCCCATGGGCCCAGTTCAGCTGTGGTGGGGCTCTCCCTGGTCCACAACTGTACATAACCAAAGAGGTTGGGATGTTTGTGACACCATTGACCTAACGTGGTTACATGGTCATATGTAGTCAATGTCATTGGCCTAGAATGGCCGTGTGCCCATCCTTATATTTAGAGATGAGCTGTGTTCATGCCAAATTCAGTCCAAACCCAATTTGGCAGAACCCATCAGAAGTGACGTTTAACAATTAATTTAAAGAAACCATATAGGTCTGATAATCAATATAGAACACTACAAAAAATACAATCATTTAAATAGATCATCTGATAAACGAACTCTCACCAGTTCATCCATCAGATTATCTATTTAAATTATTGTATTTTTTTTGTAGTGTTCTATATTGATTATCGGACCTATATGGTTTCTTTAAATTAATTGTTAAACTTTACTATGTTTATTTATTACATTTAATGTTTTTTTCTGTTTACGTATAGTGATGCTGTACATAAGGTTTACAATAATCTCCTGAGGAAGCCATGTTTATGGCGAAACATGTAGAGCCGAAAATTCTTTGTACCACGATTGTATGAATTTTCATATGTTGATTTTAATATTTTTTTAATGTTTATTTAAAAAATTTTTTATAATTTTTTACTTTGTTTCAAGTTAAGTAATTTTTGCACCTCAAAACTGCCATTTCCACTTTTTTCCTGTAATGTCTTTATTATGGGGCGGTGCTGCATGTCAATAAGACCCCCCCATCCTTGGATAAAAAAAAAGAAAAAACAATTGACACTTTAACTTTAAAAAAATAAAATAAAAATGTATTTAAGCTCAAGAACCGGAAGTGACGTTGAAGGTCGCTCTGGTCCTCTGAGGACATAGAGCCGAGTCGGGGTCATCGTGCCCTCGCTTGACTTTCTGCTTATGCATCCGACGGATCAGGGCACCTCTCCCGCCGCCTATAAAAGTGGTCCAGTGGAGAATCGCTTTTCAAAAGAGCATGCTCTCCAACAGAATGTATCAGTTTACATAGTGTACACTTCGAACTCAGACCAAAACCAATTTGGCAGAACCCATCAGAAGCTGTCACACGATGACATGCCCATGGGCCCAATTCAGCTGTGCTGGGGCCCTTAATGGTCCAAAACTGCAACAACCAAAGAGGTGAGGATGTTTGTGACATCATTGACCTAATATGTGGCCACATGGTCGTATTTGGTCAATGTCACTGGCCTAGCATGGCCATGTGGCCATCCTTATAATTAGGGATGAGCTGGCTTCACTCTGAATTTAGACAGAACCCATGTCAGCTGAACACGTGTGGAGTCATCACATCCCTACGGGCCCAGATAGTTGTGGTAGGGCCCTCCCTGGTCCACAACTGTACATAACCAAAGAGGTTGGGATGTTTGTGACACCATTGACCTAACATTGTTACATGGTCATTTTTAGTCAATGTCATTGGCCTAGAATGGCCATGTGCCCATCCTTATATTTAAGAATGAGCTGGGTCCACTCCAAACTCAGTCTAAACCCAACTTGGCAGAACCCATCAGAACCAGCCACATGATCACATCCTCTGGGGACATCCTCAGCCCACAAATGCACATAACCAAAGAGGTGGGGATGTTTGTGACACCATTGACCTAACATGGTCATATTTGGTCAATGTCATTAGCCTAGGCTGGCCATGTGGCCATCTTTATAATTAGGGATGAACTGGGTTCACTCAGAATTTAGTCTGAACTCAGTTTAGCTGAACATGTGTGGAACAGTCACACGATAACTTCCCCACAGGCCCAGTAAGCTGCGGTGGGGCCCTCCCTGGTCCACAACTGCACATAGCCAAAGAGGTGAGGATGTTTGTGACACCATTAACCTAAAATGGTCACATGGTCATATTTAGTTAATGTCATTGGCCTAGCATGGCCATCTCTACAATTAGGGATGACGGAGCTGATTTCACTCCTAACTCAGTCCAAACCTAGTTGTGGGAAACTGTCCCATGATCGCATCCCTACGGGTCTAATCAGCTGAAGCTGGGGCATTCACATCCCCCCCACACACACACAGCTGCATGCACCCTAGGTGGTGGGGATGCTTGTGCCATCACTGACCTAACATGGCCACATGGCCATATTTGGTTGTGTAATTGGCCTACTAAGGGCTTCCCTTGCCCTCCTTGTCTATGCTGGGACTTGCGCAGTTTTTTCATTCTTGCCTTTTAGGCAAGATTTTAGGACATTTTGGGCCATTGCATTATTTAGGCTGTACCAACAGTACTAAAAAAATCTGATCTCTTCTATTCTTGGGCTGTTTTTTGCTCCCTTTGACTACCCGAGATTCAAGAGGAATTGTTCTGTCTCTGGGGAGAAACCAAAGAAACTTACACATACATATTATCAAGGGCCTGTTCATGAGGTAGTGCCAATTAACTGGAAAATGCATTGAATAAAAGGCTTTTTTCTCTCTTTCTCTCTCTCTCTCTCTCTCTCTCTCTCTCTCTCTCTATATCTATATCTATATCTATCTATATATATCTATCTATATATATCTATCTATATATATCTATATATCTATATATCTATATATATATATATATATATATATATATATATATATATATATATATATATATATATATATAATCAGCTTTGAATTTGGCACAAGAAAAATACAATTGTCTGTTGTGTTTTGAGCTTTTTATACAAGTATGTATTGTATATTTTATAGTATGTACTATGACCTTTTAGGGATTCATTAAAATAATGGATTTTAAATTGTCTATTGCTGCATACACACGGTCGGAATTTCCATCAAAAAAAGTGTTATGGGAGATTTTGGTCGGATATTCCGACCGTGTGTATGCTCCATTCAACTTTTTCTGTCTGAATTTCAGCCAGCAAAAGATTGAGAGCTGGTTCTCTATTTTTCCGACAGAAAAAGTTCTTGACAGAAATTGACGGAAATTCAGTTTGTCTGTATGCAATTCCGATGCCCAAAAAACCACGCATGCTCGGAAACAATTCGACGCATTTTCGGAAGCATTGAACTTAATTTTCTCGGCTCGTCGTAGTGTTGTACGTCACCGCGTTCTTGACGGTCGAAAGTTCAGTGAACTTTTGTGTGACCGTGTGTATGCAAGCCAAGCTTGAGCGGGATTCTGTCGGAAAAACCATCCAAGATTTTTCTGACGTAAATTCCGCTCATGTGTATGAGGCATTAGAGTTTTTAGTACCACCATCATAAAAGGCTTAGGCAGGTTCTTTCCCAAAACAGTGCCAAGGCAGCCAGGCATACGGCAACAACAAACACTCTGGTTCAAATTAACAGTCTCTTGGGTGTCTTTTTTGTAATTTATTGCTTGAAGAACTTGTAACAGGGGAACGGGTTGGGGCATGAGATACTCGAAAATGGTTATCAATGAGCTGTAAGAAGACAAGCCTCTCTGTATGCTCTTTTTACTCAGGTGGGGTCCTGAGCTTCAGATGAACCCCAGATATCAGCTCTGCCATGCTGGGACAGATTGGCAACACAGTCCATAGGTTGCCACTGGGGGCAAAAGCCCCCCTGAGGGCAGGAACTCTCCTCAACATGTGGGCAAGTAGGGATTAAAGAGTGGTCATCACGTCCTCCATGCTTCCCTCCTCATTGGGCACCAAGCGAGAGTCACATAAGAAGCCTACCCCAAGGTGGCTTCATCTGGGCTACGCTAGGCACCTGCAACATGATCATTTTGCTTTATAAATGGGATCCGTTTACTTGAACGGACAACTGAACTGTAGTAAACTCTCTCTGCATACACCACCACAGTCACTCATGGATTGACACACTGAGCCCTATCCACATCCCACCATACCACCACTACTTCGCACTGAGTAACGGTATGGGGTCCCGCTGTGCACATAGTGCTTACTCCAAGCATGCACTCAACTTCACTTAGCTATTCTGTACCTGAGTACAGGCTGGGGAACCTTTGTGGCGCGAGTCTTCTCCCGTTTCTATGTGAGATGGACCACTCATAGGGAGAATGCCGACAACAACTTCCTCCTACCAAAGACTAATCCACCTATCTCAGGCACACGCTTAATGACAGGCTGCTTGGTAGACTTCCATTACCCTAGGTAACTACTTGCTTGCGCTACACACTATATTAACTCTTGCAGAGCTGTCTTTATACTCCAATGTGTATAATAACCAAAAACGGTAGGCCATGTGTGCTGGATACTTGCATTAAAACTCTTTAGTAACTTCAGATCAGGCAAGAACAAGGTTTCAAACTTTACCTGAAAAAGTGCAAAAGTCATTACAAAGTCCAACATAAGGAGATATTATTCTTCCCGACATCCCTAACTCTAACTCAAGCTATGTGCTGCACCAGCATACCTGCAAAGGTATAGTCCATGTAATACAGAGTCCATCAGAGGCATTCTCCAGCAGCTAGGGTCACCACATTTCAGTGGTAGTAAGTGACATTCTCACAGGTGCTGTTCTCTGTCTCTTTATCTTACAGGCCCTGGAACTCTCTGTTCGGGTTTTCTCCATCTCCATCCATACCCAACCAACCACATGATCACAATTCTCCAAATCACTTTTATTTCACTGAAGCAATGGGTCGGGCCCAGGGGAAAAAAACCTGCCAAAACCAAAGAACCAGGAAAGGCATTAACCCTTAACCTCCCGTCCGGCACAAGACCCTACTGGCAAAATTTCAACCTGCTTACAAACAGGAAAATATCTCCTCTGCAGGGCTCTAGACTATTTATCCGCCAGCCACCATCTGGGTACACCTCCCCCGGGATTGGCCAAGTCCTGATAAATATTCAGGCTGGTTATTTGAATTCTCCCTATACCCTAGAAACTTCTTTTAGGGGGCAGGGGGAGGCAATCAAACTCCTATCCTGTGAATCCTTGAACAGACCAAAGCAAAAGAACACTGCTCCCTTGACTACAGAAAAAGCCAAAAACTAAATGTGGAGGAAGTGATTTAGATAACATGTGAACCCCGATTTGTTGTCCTTTTTCCTTTATTTTTGGAGCACTCCTTTAGGAAGTACTGTCGTAGGTACTCCATAGTTTAGAGCTGCTGTTGCCATCCCAGGAAGGAAGAGGGAGGGGTACTACCAGCTCTCTGCCTGACACCATTATTGTTCCTTTGATTCCAACATGTATCCTGTAATTGCTCTTGAAATTTCAACATGTAAAACACACCATTTTGGTCACCCTCCCCCGTCTACTCGATCGTCATTGTCTGCTCTCCTGACGGTCAGGACTCAGTAATTGAGACATTTGCTGCAACTTCAGTCGGGATTATTCTGAGTCTGAGAAACCTTTAAAAAGTGTTAAAGCAAATGACAGTTGTGTGTGTTTTCATTACTGTTCACTGTTCACTTCTTCAGGCAATTACTGAACTGATCAATTATTCCTTGCCGGAGAAGAAAGGAACAGCTTAAATGCCAGCGAGTAAATCTGTTAAGTTCTCGCCCGCATACATTAAACACTTCTCAGTCCTGTCTGTCTGGAAAGTGCTCATCACCCTCACATCATATGCCTGTAATGAAGAGGAGATACCACTGACTTTGTATTTTAGTGGTCGGGGGCAATGGTGGAGGATTGTTAATAATGGATGATTGTGGCAATGGTGGGGGATTCTTTACCATGGTTGATTGTGGTAATGGTGGAGGAATCTTATCTATGGTCGATTGAGACAATGGTGGAGGATTCTTGACATTGGTTGAATGTGGCAATGGTGGAGGATTCTTGACCAGGGTTGATTGCGGCAATGGTGGAGGATTCTTGCTTCTGGTTGATTGTGGAAATAGTGGATATCTCACATACCAGGTGGGAGGCCGAGATGCGGAGAGGGCTCCGCTTTCTGCTAAGTGCAGCACTTCCCTGGAAGTTGGAAAGGGAGAGCAGTGCCCAAAGAAGCACGGTTTGCCAGGTATGGTTGTTTGGAGAGCTGGTTACTGAAGGGTAACTGGAACAAGTAAGGTGGATAGCAGAGCAGATGTGCTTGACAGGTATAAGATTCAGATGGACTTGGACAGATCCAGGAGCCAAGTTAGGGGTCATCAGTTCAGGTATCAAGACTGGAGCAAGTCAAGGTCATGCACAGTGAGGCAGACAGGAGCAAAGTCAGTAGCACAAGCCAAGGTCAAACCGGGAGATCAGGATCATAGGTCAGAGCAATCCAAGTCGGTAACCGGGAATCAAGAGTCAGGAACACAGGAGCACAGGGGAGCTGATGATAATCCAGCAAAGCACAGGTCTAAACAGCAGGTTTGTATAGGCCAGGTCATGTTGTGCATGTGCCATTGCGCCCGCACGCTCCCATTCGTGCCTTCGTGCATCTGCGCGTGCTCCCATTTGTGCTATCGTGCATCTGCATGTGCCAATGAGCCTGGGAGTGCGCCTGATGTGGCCATGATGGCCAATGGCAAGGTTGCCAGTTCTTTGACCATTTCCCTGACAGGAGGATTCTTGTCTATGGTTGATTGTGACAGTGGTGGAGGATTCTTGCTTCTGGTTGATTGTGGAAATAGTGGAGGATTCTTGTCTGTGATTGATTGTGACAATGGTGGAGGATTCTTGCTTCTAGTTGATTTTGGCAAGAGTGGAGGATTCTCGCATATGGGTGGATGTGGCAATGGTGGAGAGTTCATGACCATGAATGATTGTAGCAAGGGTGGAGAATTCTTGACCATGGTTGATTGTGGCAACGGTGGAGAATTCTTGACCATGGTTGATTGTGGCAATGGTGGAGAATTCTTGATTAGGGTTGATTGTGGCAATAATGGCAGAGGTTTGGGAAGGTTTGCTGGCATTCAAGAACTAATTGTCCTAGCAGACAAGTGGTGGTTCTACCTTGGACAACAATAATCTGCAGCTTTGCCGGACTCCCATGCAGTGGTAAGGGAAGTTTTGCTGGCGTTTAAAAAACAATTGCACCCATTAATAGGCGGTGGTCCTACCTTGGGCAACATTGGCCTTTGATTTTGCTTTAACTTCCATATAGTGAAAGGGATGGTTTGCTGGCGTTCACAAACCAATTGCCCTGGTAAGCGAGTGGTGGTCCTACCTTTGGCAACAATGACATGTGGCTTTGGTAGGACTCAAATATATAGCATAAGGAAATGTTTTCTGGCACTCAAGAACCAATTGCAGCGGCAAACAAGTGGTGGTCTTATCTTGGGTACTAATGATTTGCGGTTTTGCTTGGACTCCTTTGTAACAGTAAGGGAAGGATTGCTGGTGTTCAAGAACCAATTGCCTCAGTAAACATGTGGTGGTCCAAATTTGGGCACCAATGATCTGCAGCTTTCCTGGGACTCATACGTAGCAGTAAGGGAAGGTTTGCAAGTGTTCAAGAACCAATTGCCCCAGTAAACCAATAGTGGTCCTGTCTTGGGCAACAATAACATGTGGCTTTGCTGGACTCCCATGTAGCGGTAAGGGAAGGTTTGCTGGCATTCAAGAACTAACTGCCCTGGTAGACAAGTGGTGGTCCTACCTTAGGCAACAATGCCTGCAGCATTGCTGGGCTCCCATGTAATGGCAAAGGAACTTTCTCTTACATTCAAGAACCAATTGTTCCAATAAACAAATGGTGGTCCAACCTTGGGCAACAATACCCTGTGGCTTTGCTGGACTCCCATGAAAATGTAAGAGAATGTTTGCTGGCGTTTATGAACCCATTGCCCGGGTAAACAAGTGGTGGTCCTCCCTTTGGCAACCAAATGACCCGTGGACTCCCACGTGTCGGTAAGGGAAGGTTTGTTAACATTCAAGAACCAGCAAACAACTCAGTAAGACCCCCTCACCCTTCTTCTGGTGACAACAGTTGTGAGAGTCATCCGCCAAAGAGAATGTCGACACTAAATAAATTATTAAAATAGTAAAAAAAAGAAAGACATTAAAGATATAAATAAATAAAAAGTAAAAAATAAAATTAATAATAATAATAATATTTATATAATAATTAAATACATGTAAAAAATAAAATAAAAATACATAAATACTTTAAATAAACATGATAAAAAAATTAAAAAATAAAGGAAAAATAGTACAATGAGGTTTCTCATTTACGTGTTCATTGTTGACCATCGGAATCTAAGTGGACTTAATTCTAATCCTTTAATTCTGGTAAAAACAAGGTTGAGTGAATAAGATAAATGCTGCCTTTTGTTTGTTTTTTTTTTTCTTAATGGCAGCTTTACTTCTTTCAAAAATCATTAACGAATTTCTTTTCTCTATTCTGAAAAGACAAAAAAAAAAAAAGGAAGAAAAAAAAGCCCAAAGATTTCTTCTGTCTATACAAAGCGAGAGACAATCACGTCAATAAAAGCGATTGCCGCCATACGATGAAGAATTCTATTTAATTTGACAATTCCACGTTCAGCTATGTTATAGGATGTATAATACGAAGACAAGATGACATAATGAGAGGCTCTCGAACACGTAACTTTCTTTGTTGTATAGGTATACAAATGTAAATTTATACAAACACCAGTTTGCAAACAGAAGTGATTTAGCATTTGCCAACATTATCAATCAAGGAAATAACTTTGGAAAATTGTTGTGCATATAATAGGTGAAGGGAGGAAAAAAAAAACACATTTAACAGAGGCGGGAGGCTGCAATCATTCTCAGCCAGTTAGATGGAAAAATACTGCCCCCTACAGGCCGTCCGGAAATGTGTCTCCGGCCTGCAAACCTCCCCAAAAAAGGAAGATGTTGGTGTTTTCTGTAGCGATTCGTAATTGTTTAACATTTATTTACATGTTAATTTGTTTATCCAGAGAGAGGAAGTTTATGAACATAATAACCAAAATATTTAACGCGATGGTAAAATGTGCTGCTTTTCGCTCTGCATGATGTCGCTTTGCGGCAGCGAGGGTGAGGAGGAATTAAGCTGTCACATGTTTACACGTACCGACTCTATTCTGTCATCGAAAATGAATATTGCTTGAGTTTTGTCTGCACTGCTTAGCACTTTTTTCAAATCCATCCCTACTCATTGGGGGATGGAAGGAACGTTAAGGATCAGATCGTCGTTCCACTTCTTAGACTTTTTCTAAATACAGTTTCATCGTCACCATCGTCATCATCGTCATTATCATCATCATCATCATTTTCATCATCAGCATTGTCATCTTTGTCATCATCATCATTGTTATCATCACTATCATCATCATCATTGTTATCATCGTCATCATCATTATCATCATCACTATCATCATCATCATCATCATAACCATCAATGTTGTCATCATTATCATCATCGTCATCATCATTGTCGTCAGCATTATCATTATCATCATCATCATCATTATTATCATCTTCATAATCATCATCGTCATTGTCATCACCATCCTTCAACATCAACATCATAGTCGTCATCATCATCATTGTTGTCAACATCATCGTCATCATCTTGATCTTTGTCATCATCGTTATCATTGTCATCATCACCATCATCGTTATCATTGTCATCATCACCATCATCGTTATTATCATCATAATCATCATCGCCATCATCATTGTCAGCACCATCATCATTGTTATCATCGTTATCTTCATTGTCGTCGTCAGCATTGCCATTGTCATAATATTCATCATCATCAATGTTATCACCATCATTATTGTCATCAGCATTATCATCATTATCATTATCATAATCATCATCGTCATCATCATCCTTCTCATCATCGTCGTCACCATCATCATTGTCATCAGCATTATCATCATCATCATCATAATCATCATCGTCATCATTCTCATCATTATCATCGTCGTCGTCACCATCATCATAATCATCATCGTCATCATCGTCATCATTCTCATCATTATCATCGTCATCATCATCATTCTCATCATTATCATCATCGTCGTCACCATCATCATAATCATCATTGTCATCAGCATTGTCATCATCATCATCGTCATCATCATCATTCTCATCATTATCATCATCATCGTCATCATCATCATTCTCATCATTATCATCATCGTCGTCACCATCATCATAATCATAATCATCATTGTCATCAGCATTATCATCATCATCATTATCATAATCATCATCGTCATCATCATCCTTCTCATCATCGTCGTCACCATCATCATTGTCATCAGCATTATCATCATCATCATCATCGTCATTGTTATCACCTTCATCATCAACATCATAGTCATCTTGTTCGCCGTCATCATTATTGTTGTCATCATCTTTGTCATCATCATTATCATTGTCATCATCATCATTGTCGTCATCATCATCGACACCATTGTTAGCACCATCATCATTGTTATCATCGTTATCCTCATCGTCGCTGTCAGCATTGCCATTGTCATAATCATCATCATTGTTATCATCATTATCATCTTCGTCCTCATTGTCATCAGCATCATCATTGTCATCATCATAATCATCATCGTCATCATCATTCCCATCATTATCATCATCGTCGTCATCATCATCATTGTCATCAGCATTATCATTATCATCATCATCATCGTCATTGTTATCATCTTCATCATCAACATCATAGCCGTCATCATCATTGTTGTCAACATCATCGTCATCATCATCATCTTGATCGCCGTCATCATCATCATTGTTGTCATCATCTTTGTCATGATCATTATCATTGTCATCATCATCATTGTCATCATCACCATCATTGTCATCATCGTCGTCATCATCATTGTCAGCACCATCATCATTGTTATGGTTATCCTCATCGTCAGCACTGCCATTGTCATAATATTCATTATTTTTATTTGAAAAAGCAGTAGTACAACAGCTACAACGCCACTTGGACACACACAAACTCTTGGACCCTCTGCAATCAGGCTTCCGCCCGGGCCATGGCACAGAAACGGCACTTCTCAAAATATGGGACGACGCCCTTGAAGCAGCGGATGACGGAGAATCTTGTCTCCTGGTACTGTTGGACCTCAGTGCAGCGTTCGATACAGTGGACCACAATACCCTACTCATCTGCTTCATAGAAGTAGCTGGAGTCTCAGATTCAGATCTACCATGGTTCGCATGCTTCCTACAAAATCGTAGGAGCCTTCAGCTCCGAAACGCATGCAATTTCTTGTGGAGTCCCTCAAGGTTCACCCTTGTCACCAGTGCTCTTCAACATCTACATCCACCCTCTCCTCCAAATCATTAGAAAATCGGACCTCTGCTTCTACTCATACGCTGATGACACCCAACTCTACTTTCGTATTACTGATCAAAAAGACCACTACCAGGGGCTAGAAAAATGCCTCACATTGATAGACGACTGGATGGCCACGAACTCCCTCAAACTCAACGGATCCAAAACAGAGCTTCCTCTTCTCCACGCAAACCGTAAAACAAAAACTGAGAACCCTTGGACACCACCCACCATCCTTGGACAGACCATCTCCCCAAGCACCAAAGTCAAAAGTCTCTGAGTCATCTTTGACTCAGAAATGTCGTTGAATGCAGAAATAGGATCAGTAGTCAGTGGATCTCCTTTGCATACTACGTAGACTCATCCCCTTCATTCCAGAAGAGGACAAAGCAGCAGTAGTTGGAACAATCATCAATTCCTGGCTCGACTACGCAAACTCCCTCTACATAGGACTACCTAAATTCCAGATTTCACGCCTACAACTCATCCAAAACACGGCAGCAAGACTTTTAACAGGACAAAAAACCCTGGGAATCCATCTCCTCGTCCCTGAGGAGCCTACATTGGCTAACTGTAAAGGACCGGATCACTTTCAAGACCCTCTGCCTCACCCATAAATGCACTCAAGGAAACACTCCTCAATACCTATGCAAGAAAATAAAACACTACACACCTAAGCGCAGTCTTACATGGATTGAAAACTGGCTACAAGGGCGTGTTCAGAGGGTGGTGATAAATGGGGAGTACTCGGAATGGTCAGGGGTGGGTAGTGGGGTTCCCCAGGGTTCTGTGCTGGGACCAATCCTATTTAATTTGTTCATAAACGACCTGGAGGATGGGATACAGAGTTCAATCTCTGTATTTGCAGACGAAACTAAGCTAAGCAGGGCAATAACTTCTCCACAGGATGTGGAAATCTTGCAAAAAGACCTGAACAAATGAATGGGGTGGGCGACTACATGGAAAATGAGGTTCAATGTAGAAAAATGTAAAATAATGCATTTGGGTGGCAAAAATATGAATGCAATCTATAGACTGGGGGGAGAACTTCTGGGGGAATCTAGGATGGAAAAGGACTTGGGGGTCCTAGTAGATGATAGGCTCAGCAATGACATGCAATGCCAAGCTGCTGCTAATAAAGCAAACAGAATATTGGCATTAAAAGGGGGATCAACTGCAGAGATAAAACGATAATTCTCCCGCTCTACAAGACTCTGGTCCGGCCGCACCTGGAGTATGCTGTCCAGTTCTGGGCACCAGTCCTCAGGAGGGACGTACTGGAAATGGAGCGAGTACAAAGAAGGGCAACAAAGCTAATAAAGGGTCTGGAGGATCTTAGTTATGAGGAAAGGTTGCGAGCTCTGAACTTATTCTCTCTGGAGAAGAGACGCTTGAGAGGGGATATGATTTCAATTTACAAACACCGGACTGGTGACCCCACAATAGGGATAAAACATTTTCGCAGAAGAGAGTTTAATAAGACTCGTGGCCACTCATTACAATTAGAAGAAAAGAGGTTTAACCTTAAACTACGTAGAGGGTTCTTTACTGTAAGAACGGTAAGGATGTGGAATTCCCTTCCACAGGCGGTGGTCTCAGCGGGGAGCATTGATAGCTTCAAGAAACTATTAGATAATCACCTGAATGACCACAACATACAGGGATATACAATGTAATACTGACACATAATCACACACATAGGTTGGACTTGATGGACTTGTGTCTTTTTTCAACCTCACCTACTATGTAACTATGTAACTATGTAACTATGTCTTCGATCATCTAACCAAAACCTCCTCCTCATTCCCAAGTCCCGCTACAAATCAAAGGGAGAACGAAGATTCGCAGTCCAAGGACCGCGGTTATGGAACGCTCTACCCGCCAACATCCGCATGGAAGAAAATCATCGGGCCTTCAGAAAAAAAACTCAAGACCTTCCTCTTCTAAGAAACACGACTAACAGTACGGATCAAGCGCCTTGAGGCGATTCAGTTCGCATTTGCAGCGCTATACAAATCTTTCATTCATTCATTCATCATCATCGTCATCATTATTATTTTCATCGTGATCATCGTTAGCATCATCGTCATCATCATTGTTATCATCATTGTCATTATCACCATCATTGTCGTCATTGTCATCACCATCATCATTGTCATCATCTTCATCATTATCATCATCATCGTCATCATCATTATAATCATCGTTATCATGCTCATCGTCACCATCATCATTGTTGTCTTCTTCATCATCGCCATCATCATCATTATCAGCATTTTCATCCTCATTGTCATCGTTGTCGTCATCATCATCATTGTTATTATCATCATTGTTATCATCGTTATCGTCATCATCATTATCATCATCACTATCCCCGTCACCATCATCATCATTGTCATTGTCATCATCGTCTTCATCATCACCACCATAGTCATCATCATTGTTGTCATCATCGTCACCATCGTCACCATCGTCATCATCATAATCATCTTTGTCATCCTCATCGTGGTCACCAATCTCACATTGACCTCCGGCCTCCCCTCCGGTCTTGCACAGTTGTACCGGCTCCTCTCCTGGACTGAAATGGCTTCCTCTGATTTCACTGCACACTGTGAGCTTCTCACAATGTGCATTAAAAGATAGAGCTCCGCCTCCTTTCCTGGCTGGAGGACATCCAGCACCATCTAGTCCTTTCCCACCCAGCCTGACTCACCCAGGCCCGCCCCTTTCATTCATTGGATTTCAGTTCTTTCAATTTTCAAAGGATCAGCATCACATGTGGGCGTTACCATGCAAATGCGGCCTGCCTAGGAACGCCCACTCCTTCAGACTGACACCTATCAAGGCATTTTGAAATCTGCACAACTCTTCCCATGAGCCTACTGCTTGCATCATGACTGAGGGTTTTAGGAGTACTGAGGCGGGGTGCTGTGATGTTTTCAGGAAGCAATGTACAGCACCCTGCCTGCCCCTTCCACCAGCCATGATCTCCCAACATTGCATAGAGAAGCACAGAGACCCTCAAAATAATGTTCAGGTCTCAGTAACCCCAGCTACAATTAATTCACTGGGGTTAGTGGGAAGAATGTTCCTTACATTGGTAATCAGTGGGAAGAATGTTCCTTACATTGGTGATCAGTGTGAAGAATATTCCTTACATTGGTGATCAGTGGGAAGAATGTTCCTTACATTGGTGATCAGTGAGAAGAATGTTCCTTACATTGGTGATCAGTGGGAAGAATGTCTCTTACATTGGTGATCAGTGAGAAGAATGTTCCTTACATTGGTGATCAGTGTGAAGAATATTCCTTACATTGGTGATCAGTGGGAAGAATGTTCCTTACATTGGTGATCAGTGAGAAGAATGTTCCTTACATTGGTGATCAGTGAGAAGAATGTTCCTTACATTGGTGATCAGTGAGAAGAATTCTCCTTACATTGGTGATCAGTGGGAAGAATGCTCCTTACATTGGTGATCAGTGAGAAGAATGTCCCTTACATTGGTGATCAGTGGGAAGAATGTCCCTTACATTGGTGATCAGTGAGAAGAATGTCCCTTACATTGGTGATCAGTGGGAAGAATGTTCCTTACATTGGTGATCAGTGGGAAGAATGTTCCTTACATTGGTGATCAGTGAGAAGAATGTTCCTTACATTGGTGATCAGTGAGAAGAATTCTCCTTACATTGGTGATCAGTGGGAAGAATGCTCCTTACATTGGTGATCAGTGAGAAGAATGTCCCTTACATTGGTGATCAGTGGGAAGAATGTCCCTTACATTGGTGATCAGTGAGAAGAATGTCCCTTACATTGGTGATCAGTGGGAAGAATGTCCCTTACATTGGTGATCAGTGAGAAGAATGTTCCTTACATTGGTGATCAGTGAGAAGAATGCTCCTTACATTGGTGATCAGAGAGAAGAATGTCCCTTACATTGGTGATCAGTGGGAAGAATGTTCCTTACATTGGTGATCAGTGGGAAGAATGTTCCTTACATTGGTGATCAGTGAGAAGAATGTTCCTTACATTGGTGATCAGTGAGAAGAATTCTCCTTACATTGGTGATCAGTGGGAAGAATGCTCCTTACATTGGTGATCAGTGGGAAGAATGTTCCTTACATTGGTGATCAGTGAGAAGAATGTCCCTTACATTGGTGATCAGTGAGAAGAATGTTCCTTACATTGGTGATCAGTGAGAAGAATGTCCCTTACATTGGTGATCAGTGAGAAGAATGTTCCTTACATTGGTGATCAGTGAGAAGAATGTCCCTTACATTGGTGATCAGTGGGAAGAATGCTCCTTACATTGGTGATCAGTGGGAAGAATGTTCCTTACATTGGTAATCAGTGGGAAGAATGTTCCTTACATTGGTGATCAGTGAGAAGAATGTTCCTTACATTGGTGATCAGTGGGAAGAATGTCCCTTACATTGGTGATCAGTGAGAAGAATGTCCCTTACATTGGTGATCAGTGAGAAGAATGTCCCTTACATTGGTGATCAGTGAGAAGAATGCTCCTTACATTGGTGATCAGTGGGAAGAATGTTCCTTACATTGGTAATCAGTGGGAAGAATGTTCCTTACATTGGTGATCAGTGAGAAGAATGTTCCTTACATTGGTGATCAGTGGGAAGAATGTCCCTTACATTGGTGATCAGTGAGAAGAATGTCCCTTACATTGGTGATCAGTGAGAAGAATGTTCCTTACATTGGTGATCAGTGGGAAGAATGTCCCTTACATTGGTGATCAGTGAGAAGAATGTCCCTTACATTGGTGATCAGTGAGAAGAATGTTCCTTACATTGGTGATCAATGGGAAGAATGTTCCTTACATTGGTGATCAGTGAGAAGAATATTTCTTACATTGGTGATCAGTCAGAAGAATGCTCCTTACATTGGTGATCAGTGGGAAGAATGCTCCTTACATTGGTGATCAGTGAGAAGAATGTCCCTTACATTGGTGATCGGTGAGAAGAATGTTCCTTACATTGGTGATCAGTGAGAAGAATGTTCCTTACATTGGTGATCAGTGAGAAGAATGTTCCTTACATTGGTGATCAGTGAGAAGAATGTCCCTTACATTGGTGATCAGTGAGAAGAATGTTCCTTACATTGGTGATCAGTGGGAAGAATGTTCCTTACATTGGTGATCAGTGGGAAGAATGTCCCTTACATTGGTGATCAGTGAGAAGAATGTCCCTTACATTGGTGATCAGTGGGAAGAATGCTCCTTACATTGGTGATCAGTGGGAAGAATGTTCCTTACATTGGTGATCAGAGAGAAGAATGTCCCTTACATTGGTGATCAGTGAGAAGAATGTTCCTTACATTGGTGATCAGTGGGAAGAATGTTCCTTACATTAGTGATCAGTGAGAAGAATGTTCCTTACATTGGTGATCAGTGGGAAGAATGTTCCTTACATTGGTGATCAGTGAGAAGAATGTTCCTTACATTGGTGGTCAGTGGGAAGAATGCTCCTTACATTGGTGATCAGAGAGAAGAATGTCCCTTACATTGGTGATCAGTGAGAAGAATGGTCCTTACATTGGTGATCAGTGAGAAGAATGTTCCTTACATTGGTGATCAGTGAGAAGAATGTTCCTTACATTGGTGATCAGTGAGAAGAATGTTCCTTACATTGGTGATCAGTGAGAAGAATGTCCCTTACATTGGTGATCAGTGAGAAGAATGTTCCTTACATTGGTGATCAGTGGGAAGAATGTTCCTTACATTGGTGATCAGTGGGAAGAATGTCCCTTACATTGGTGATCAGTGAGAAGAATGTCCCTTACATTGGTGATCAGTGGGAAGAATGCTCCTTACATTGGTGATCAGTGGGAAGAATGTTCCTTACATTGGTGATCAGAGAGAAGAATGTCCCTTACATTGGTGATCAGTGAGAAGAATGCTCCTTACATTGGTGATCAGTGGGAAGAATGTTCCTTACATTGGTGATCAGTGAGAAGAATGTTCCTTACATTGGTGATCAGTGAGAAGAATGTTCCTTACATTGGTGATCAGTGAGAAGAATGTTCCTTACATTGGTGGTCAGTGGGAAGAATGTTCCTTACATTGGTGATCAGTGAGAAGAATGTTCCTTACATTGGTGATCAGTGGGAAGAATGCTCCTTACATTGCTGATCAGTGAGAAGAATGTTCCTTACATTGGTGATCAGTGGGAAGAATGTTCCTTACATTGGTGATCGGTGGGAAGAATGTTCCTTACATTGGTGATAAGTGAGAAGAATGTTCCTTACATTGGTGATCAGTGGGAAGAATGTTCCTTACATTGGTGATCAGTGAGAAGAATGTTCCTTACATTGGTGATCAGTGAGAAGAATGTTCCTTACATTGGTGATCGGTGGGAAGAATGTTCCTTACATTGGTGATCAGTAGGAAGAATGTTTCTTACATTGGTGATCGGTGGGAAGAATGTTCCTTACATTGGTGATCAGTAGGAAGAATGTTCCTTACATTGGTGATCAGTGGGAAGAATGTTCCTTACATTGGTGATCAGTGAGAAGAATGTTCCTTACATTGGTGATCGGTGGGAAGAATGTTCCTTACATTGGTGATCAGTAGGAAGAATGTTCCTTACATTGGTGATCGGTGGGAAGAATGTTCCTTACATTGGTGATCAGTAGGAAGAATGTTCCTTACATTGGTGATCAGTGGGAAGAATGTTCCTTACATTGGTGATCAGTGAGAAGAATGTTCCTTACATTGGTGATCAGTGGGAAGAATGCTCCTTACATTGGTGATCAGTGAGAAGAATGTCCCTTACATTGGTGATCAGTGAGAAGAATGTTCCTTACATTGGTGATCAGTGGGAAGAATGTTCCTTACATTGGTGATCAGTGGGAAGAATGTCCCTTACATTGGTGATCAGTGAGAAGAATGTCCCTTACATTGGTGATCAGTGGGAAGAATGCTCCTTACATTGGTGATCAGTGGGAAGAATGTTCCTTACATTGGTGATCAGAGAGAAGAATGTCCCTTACATTGGTGATCAGTGAGAAGAATGCTCCTTACATTGGTGATCAGTGGGAAGAATGTTCCTTACATTGGTGATCAGTGAGAAGAATGTTCCTTACATTGGTGATCAGTGAGAAGAATGTTCCTTACATTGGTGATCAGTGAGAAGAATGTTCCTTACATTGGTGGTCAGTGGGAAGAATGTTCCTTACATTGGTGATCAGTGAGAAGAATGTTCCTTACATTGGTGATCAGTGGGAAGAATGCTCCTTACATTGCTGATCAGTGAGAAGAATGTTCCTTACATTGGTGATCAGTGGGAAGAATGTTCCTTACATTGGTGATCGGTGGGAAGAATGTTCCTTACATTGGTGATAAGTGAGAAGAATGTTCCTTACATTGGTGATCAGTGGGAAGAATGTTCCTTACATTGGTGATCAGTGAGAAGAATGTTCCTTACATTGGTGATCAGTGAGAAGAATGTTCCTTACATTGGTGATCGGTGGGAAGAATGTTCCTTACATTGGTGATCAGTAGGAAGAATGTTCCTTACATTGGTGATCGGTGGGAAGAATGTTCCTTACATTGGTGATCAGTAGGAAGAATGTTCCTTACATTGGTGATCAGTGGGAAGAATGTTCCTTACATTGGTGATCAGTGAGAAGAATGTTCCTTACATTGGTGATCGGTGGGAAGAATGTTCCTTACATTGGTGATCAGTAGGAAGAATGTTCCTTACATTGGTGATCGGTGGGAAGAATGTTCCTTACATTGGTGATCAGTAGGAAGAATGTTCCTTACATTGGTGATCAGTGGGAAGAATGTTCCTTACATTGGTGATCGGTGGGAAGAATGCTCCTTACATTGGTGATCAGTTCAAGAAATGCCCTACAGAGAACAAAATATATCATTGGTGTGATGTAGCTGCTCTGCCAAGTTGCTTTGGACCCAGAATTACAGAAGAACCATCAACCACAGCTCTAGATTCACCCTTCTATTTGTATTGGTGGCCACTAGTACAGAAAGTAACAAACAAATCCAAAATGTTAGAATTGTCCCAATAGAACTGCAATAGAGGAAACATCTTCCAGTGGGGGCACTTGTTCTGGTAACAACCAGAATAGAAATCCCCTTCACTTTGGTGAGAACATCTCACCAGCTGGATCAGCTAAACATTTGGGTCAACTAACCAGTTTGATCACCTCACCAGCTGGGTAATCTCACCAGCTGGGTCACTTCATCAACTGGGTCATCCCACCAGTTGGATCACCTCACCATCTGGGTCACTTCAAACTGCTGGGTCACCTCACCAGCTGTGCTATCTCCCCAGCTGGGTCACCTCAACAGCTGGGTCACTTCACCAGCTGGGTCATCTTACCAGTTGGGTCACCTCACCAGCTGGGTCATCACACCAGTTGGGTAATCTCACCAGTTGCTTCACCTCGCCAGCTGGGTCATTGCATCAGTTGGGTCATCTCACCAGTTTGGTCACCTCACCAGTTGGGTCACCTTGCCAGTTGGGTCACCTCACCACTTAGGTCATCTCACCAGTTGGGTCATCTTATCAGTTGGGTCCTTGCAGCAGCTGGGTGACCTCACGAGTTGAGTAACATCACCAGTTGGGTCATCTCACCAGCTGGGTCCTCTCACCAGTTGGGTCACATTGCCAGTTGGTTAACCTCACCAGTTGGGTCACCTTACCAGCTGGATCACCTCGCCAGTTGGGTCACCTCACCAGCTGGGCCATCTCACCAGTTGGGTCATCTTGCTAGTTGGTTCACCTCACCAGCTGTGTCACCTTGCCAGTTAGGTCAACTCACCAGCTGGGTCCTCTCACCAGTTGGGTCACATCTCCAGTTGGGTAACCTCACCAGCTGGATCACCTAGCCAGCTGGGTCACCTCACTAGCTGGGTCACCTCACCAGCTGGATCACCTCACCACCTAGGGTCTCCAGGATAGGACATGAAGTGATATTCCCCCTGTGGGGCACTAAGAGCAGAATATAATCAGAGTGTAAAATCTCCTCCTGCTCTCTCCAATAGTACAGATATGTTTCGGCTTTAAACACACTCTAAGGAAAAAACTGAATTGTGATAAACTATCTAATCTCGAAGTTGCACCAAGAATCTTAGTACCTTTGCTTTCTGAAAGACAAAACCTTTTGCTGGCGGTTCCCGGTCGCACAGGAAGGAGCGAATACCCAAGTCAGGTAATTTTCTGAGCTTTTATTGTAAAAGTCTTTTCTTTCAGCCGGATCAATGAACATTCATCCTCGCTGAAGAGAAAAATAAGAAGCGCTCAGCAGTTTTGGACATTGACACGCATGTCAGAGAACCAGGTGTGAATTCTGTGTCAGCTCGGTGTGACCTTGGCCGCGTCCCCTTCCATCCTTCTGTCCCAGGAAACAAATGCCGAGCTCTAGGCATGAATGGGCAGCAATATTGCTGCTGACAAATGATCCCGCCGATGTATAAGCTCAAAGAATGTCACTCGGGAAGCCAGCAGAAAATTTGTGGCCATAAACACTTTCCACTTTAAAAAGAAATGTTGCACATAGATGGCTTTAATGGTTGCAAAGAAATATTGATGTTTTACGCTGAAACTTTCCATCGCAGAGGGTTATAACGCACATGCGTTAACACATGTTATGGTATGCATTATCATGTGTTGCGCTGAAGTAATCCATTAATTATGAATGGGCTATCAACGCACCACAGTGGATTAAAAAATGGACACGGTACGATTTACTAAGCTCTGGAGCAACTGCTCTTGCAAAGTGCACCGTCTATTTGCCTTTAGTAAATCAACCCCACTGTGGTCATTTTAGTGCATGTTGCCACAACGCATTAGCGTGAATGGGCCTGAAGCAGGGATTGTGTTTCAGGCTGCATCAAATCAGTAGCAATCAAGCAACATCCTTTCAGCAGAAGGCTCCATTCACATCTCAGTGTTCCATGAACGCATGCAGAAGCGTGCAATTTCATGTGTGTTCACAGAACACATGAAAAAACACGTGTCGCTCTTGTGGGGCCATTCATTAACCAATTCCCGATCATGCTATAGCCAAAAGACGGATACAGCATGGTCGTCCAGTTCCGGGAGAGCGTCCATGGACGTCCTCCCCGAACCATGCTGCCTGCTCCCCCCCCCCACCATCTGGCCTCAAACAGTTGGGTCACCTCACCAGCTGTGTCATCTCCCCAGTTGGGTCATCTTACCAGCTGGGTCATCTTACCAGCTGGGTTACCTCACCAGCCGGGTCACCTCACAAGTTGGGTCATCTTACCAGCTGGGTCATCTTACCAGCTGGGTCATCTTACCAGTTGGGTTACATCACCAGTTGGGTTATCTCACCAGTTGGGTCAACTCACCAGCTGGGTCACCTCACCAGTTGGGTCACCTCACCAGCTGGGTCATCTCACCAGTTGGGTCACTTCACCAGCTGGGTCTCCTCACCAGTTGGGTAATCTCCCCAGTTGGGTCACCTCACCAGCTGTGTCATCTCCCCAGCCGGGTCACCTCACCAGCCGGGTCACCTCACCAGCCGGGTCACCTCACCAGCTGGGTCACCTCACCAGCTGTGTCATCTCCCCGCTTGGGTCACCTCACCAGCTGGGTCATCTTACCAGTTGGGTCACCTCACCAGCTGGGTCACCTCACCAGCTGTGTAATCTCCCCAGTTGGGTCACCTCACCAGCTGGGTCACCTCACCAGCTGGGTCATCTCTTTTCAAATATTTTCATTGGGTTTTCACGAAGAAAAATTAACAAAAATAAAAATGTTATATGACAGAAACAATGTAAACAATAAGGTATGATTATTGCAGAATCAAAACGATCAATGTATATTGAGTAATACATAGGAACTGTGAAATCATCAAAGTATTAGGTAAACCATTAAGTTGTATAAATTGTCGTCAGAAGGAATAACCCTTCCTCCCGAACACCTCTATTGGGAACCTCCTGTGTCTCGGGGTTAAGGGCATCCCCTCTGAGCCCTAAATACTTCAATTATTACTTTTACATACCTTCAGAATATAGTTAAAATTGGAACCAAAAATATAGGAGAGACCGTAACAAACATTTATCCTTAGAAATAAGACCCATACCATATTGATAAAGTGTACTTCGTATATATTCAGCTATGAGGGGTTTCTAGGTTGTCCTTTTAGTCACCAACAGGGTGACACAAGGCCCATGGATTCCAGCATGAATTAAAGTTGGAGAGGTTTTGAGATCTTGTTGCAAAGTATTTTTCATACGTGTAATGGGTTTTTACCTTGTATATTACTTCGGTAATGTTGGGCGCTAGTAGGGATTTCCATTTAGATGTAATGGTTAGTTTGGCAGCGATGAAGATATGTGTTATGAAAGTTCTGAACTGGGACAGAATATTGTGTATGCCATTGCCTATGTTGAGTAAGGCTAATATGGGAGATGGGTATATGATAAATCCTGTAACAGTAGTAATCAGAGAGAAAACTGCATTCCAGAAGCTTCTTAGATTTCTGCAACTCTATAGTACGGTATATGTAGAATGCCACCTTTTTCCCCACAGTGTCTCCAACATGTATAGGAAGAAGTAGGATAAAAGTTGCGCAATTCTAACAAGGATTAAGTAAGTCCTATATAGAATCTTTAGCATTAGTTCCCAGTGGTTCACACGATGGTAATAGCGATACAGGGATTGAACTGCTTTTTGCCACTCCAGTTGTGTAAAGGAAGATTCTAGTTCTCGTTCCCAGTTTAGCATATTAGAGGACTTTTGGAATGGTCCTCTATGTTGTAATGTTTTATAGAACCATGATAATCCTTTTGGTTTGTTTGTGGACCTTATAATGTATGTTTGGATGGTTTTTATGAAGATAAAGGAGTTGTCTTGGAATTGTTCTTCCTCCTCCTCCGCAGCAGCAGCAGCTTCCTCTGACTCATCTTCAGGTGGCAAACCCAGTGTGCTGTCTTCCCAGCTTGCTTGGGTTCTGAAATACGCATAACAAATTTTTAAAGTAAGCATTACAATTTTATATGTAAAATTCATGAAATATGCCTGCTGATAACTTACTCTCGCATTTCCAACACCGGTTTTAAAAATTCAAGATCCCCGGCATGGGCATGTGGGGCTAATCTTTTTGAGCCGGAATCACTCCTTCCTTCTTTTAATTTTCGTAGGTACCGGTTGTAACAGTCTTCGAGACTTCTCCATCGAGTTTGTAACGAGTGCACTGCAAAATGTAAAGACAATACCAAGTTCAAAAAATGTTTCTTTATTAACTGGCCATAGGCCATTCATTTGCTAGGCTGCATAATTGATGTTGATGGTGGGAAAATAACCGCAAGCTATATTATCCATGACACCTGCAGAATTTGTGATGTGCTGAAGGATGTCAACAGGGCCATCTTTAATATTGTTTGGACTATGCGAAAGCCACAGGTTGCTTGAAAGAAACTAGCTAAATTCCACCATCAACACAGACAGTGTTGACAGGGGATTACCTCCTGCCAAACCATTGTGATCTCTTGACAGGAGAAGCAGTCCCCACCAAGAAAACACAGTGCACATTATTACCACATACCCATTGGTTGCTATAGGTTGCTGCACATTATTAACACACACCCATTGGTTTCTAGAGGTTACTGCACATTATTACCACACACCCATTGGTTGCTAGAGGTTACTGCACATTAGTACTACACACCCATTGGTTGCTAGAGGTTACTGCACATTATTACCACACTCCCATTGGTTGCTAGAGGTTACTGCACATTATTAACACACACCCATTGGTTGCTAGAGGTTACTGCACATTATTACCACACACTCATTGGTTTCTAGAGGTTACTGCACATTATTACCACACATTCATTGGTTTCTAGAGGTAACTGCACATTATTAACACACACCCATTGGTTGCTAGAGGTTGCTGCACATTATTAACACACACCCATTGGTTTCTAGAGGTTACTGCACATTATTACCACACACTCATTGGTTTTCAGAGGTAACTGCACATTATTAACACACACCCATTGGTTGCTAGAGGTTGCTGTACATTATTAACACACATCCATTGCTTGCTAGAGGTTACTGCGCATTATTACACACAACCATTGGTTGCTAGAGGTTACTGCACATTATTAACACACACCCATTGGTTGCTAGAGGTTATTGCACATTATTAACACACACCCATTGGTTGCTAGAGGTTACTGCACGTTATTAACACACACCTGCACGTTATTAACACACACCTATTGGTTGCTGCACATTTAAAGTTCTAAGCAGCATATATCAACCACTTTCTTTTTGCAGACCATTCTGTAGCTGATAAAAAGTCCCAGGTATCATAATATATGTGAGCCACTTCCAAACATGCTCTCTCCTTCTTTACATGATCTTTGTAACATCTTCATTGTCATGAACTTGTTGCTTGCTCTTTCTAGCCCTAGGCATGCTTCCTGCTGTCTTCCACACTCATGTACATCCATGTAGGAAGTGATGTATTTGGGAGGAGCAGAGATCATGTGCTTCCGCAGACTTCCGTGGAAGTCGCAACAAAGTTGCGGTGTCATACATGTGCATGCGACTGCATTGCGACTTAATTGCTTTCTATGGCGAACAAGTCACACCGATGACGGAACAAAGTAGTGCAAAAAACTTTTTTGGAGTCGCTGCGACTTAAGTCGCACCAATTAGAACGGGGACCATTGAAATACATGGATTTTGACTTGTCATGCGACTTGACATGTGTCAAGTCGCACAACAACTCGCAGTAGTGGAAACAGCACCTAAAGGTGCTACTGTCGAGAAATGTTCCCCACATGTCGGTAACGACCCATGCAGTCCATACATACAAAAACACCAAAACAAATAGGTTCAGAAATGAAGTTCTGTGTAATAAAATGGAATGACGCAGGGAAAAAGTATTGAACTGAAATGTATTTAATACTTGGTACAAAATCCTTTGTTGGTAATGACAGCTTCAAGATGTCTCCTGTATGGAGAAACGAGTCGCATGAGTAGCTTGGGTGTGATTTTGGCCCATTCTTCCACACAGTCTTCAAATTTTGAAGGTTCCGTGGGCCTCTTCTATACACTCTGATCTTTAGTTCTTTCCATAGATTTTCTATTGGATTCAAGTCAGGTGATTGACTGGTCCATTCTAGCAGCTTTATTGTCTTTCTTTGAAACCAATGGAGAGTTTCCTTGGCTTTGTGTTTGGGATCATTGTCTTGCTGAAATGTCCTCCCTCGTTTCATCTTCATCCTTCTGGTAGATGGCAGCAGATTTTTATCAAGAATGTCTTGGTACATTTTTCCATTCATCATTCCTTCAATGACATGAAGTTTGCCAGCACCGTATGCTGAAAAACAGCCCCGCCCACAACATGATGTTCCCACCTCCAAACCTCACTGTTGGTATGGGGGTGTTTTTGGGGTGATGTGCCATGTGACCTCCAAACATGTTTTCTAATATGGCTTTCAAAGAGTTCAATTTTGGTCTCATCTGACCAGACTATATTCTCCCCGTATTTTACAGGCTTGTCTAAATGTTGTGCAGCAAACTTTAAACAAGTTTCAACATGCTTTTTCTTCAGCAATGGAGTCTTGTGTGGTGAGTGTCCATACAGGCCATGGCGGGTGAGTGCATTACTTATTGTGTACCTGCTAATTCCAGGTCTTTCTGAAGCTCTCCACAAGTGGTCCTTGGCTCTGGGACAACTCTTCTGATAGTTTTTTCACTCCTCTGTCAGAAATCTTGTGAGGAGCACCAGTTCGTGGCCGGTTTATGCTGAAATTATGTTCTTCCCACTTAGGGATTATGGCCCCAACAGTGCTCACTGGAACATTCAGAAGTTTAGAAATTCTTCTGTAACCAATGCCATCAGTATGTTTTTCAACAATACGGTTGCAAAGGTCTTGAGAGAGCTCTTTGCTTTTTACCCATCATGAGATGTTTCTTGTGTGACACCTTGGTAATGAGACACCTTTTTATAGGCCATCAGGTGAGACTGAACCCGCTGATATTAATTTGCACTGACAAGGGGCAGGATTGCTTTCTAATTACTGATAGATTTCAGCTGGTGTCTTGGCTTTCCGTGCCTTTTTGCACCTCCCTTTCTTCATGTGTTCAAAACTTTTTCCCTGTGTCATTCCATTTATTTAAATTCTGAATGTATTTGTTTTGGTGTCTTTTGTATGTATGGACTGTATGGGTTGTTAGCGACGTGGTGAAAATTTCATGTCAATATCACCTTTACCAAAATATTTACCTAGAAAAATGGTGACGTGCTCAATACTTATTTCCCCCCCTGTATTTTCATTCATAGCTCCTCTTTACCTCTGTCCTTCAACCAGCATATGCAGCTCATGTATTCTCTCCTCTGTCTTATATCCTAGAAAAAAAGACTAGCGACGGGATGTACAGCTATGAATACATGTTGGCTCTGCTAAGATTGATTTCTGAGCAGCTGTGATGTTTTTTTGTCAAATTTCTTCTATGGACAGACAAGCCAATATGTAGCCTTGTGGATTAGACATTTGAATGTCATATAACAGCTCTGGGATCCCGGCTACACGGGGACAATAATCAATCTGACGGACGGCGGTCAGCAGCAGCTGCCTAGGAAGTCTACCAGAAACTTTTGCACAGTTTATCTCTTGGGGCATTACTAGATCTTGGCACCCAGGGCATGTGCCCCAGGTCTTCTACTGGGTGCCCCAAGTCTCCTTTGAGATAAGGAAAATGATGCATTTTATGTGTTATATAGTTTTAAAACATTGTATATTTTATCTACTTTTTAATCCATCTATTATTTATTTTTCATTTGTTTATTTGTCATTATTTTTTTTATTTGTATTTATTGATTCATTTGTTGTTGTTTTTTTTTTATTATTATTTATGCCCCAGGTCTTCCACTGGGTATAGCATGTTTCTTTTGAGATATAGAAATGATGCATTTTATGTGCTATATAGTTTTGAAACATTGTACATTTTATCTACTTTTTAGTCCATCTATTATTCATTTATTTATTATTTATTTATGTATTATTCATGTTGTTGTTTTTATTATTTATTTGTTTGTTTTTTTTGTTTATTTGTTTCTTTTCTCCAATTTGGTCCAAAGTGGTAGTCATGGTATCCTATCAACTCCTCAACATTTCTCAAATGTGCCCCTATTCTATTAGGACCCTAGAAATGCCCCTGCCTTGGAGGTTTTTCAAGTACACCCTTTGTGGATTGCACAGTATGTCCCACAGGAATAGTACAGAATGCCACTTGTGATTTATACACATGTCTTTTGTGAACTGTATAGTGTGCCCCTTGTGCGTTGTACTATATGCCCCTTAGACGTTGTACAGAATTTACCCTGTGAATTAACCAGTAGTATGTTTCTGGAGAATTGTACAGTAGGGTCTTGTGGTTCTTTAGCATGCCCCTTGGGGGTTGCACAGAATACCCCTTAAGGATGAACAGTATGCCCATTAGAGCTTCACAGTAATTGCCATATGGATTGTATAATATGTCTGTAACGGAACGTCCCACACTCCGCTGGAGTGATTCCATCGTATACCGATTCCTCCAGTCTGAATATAGATATTAGATATTATAGCCGCATATTACAACCAAGAACTAGGCAGGACTCGTTTGGCTGCAAAGCTGGGACATGTACTGTTTATTTGAACAAAGGCACACAGATATACCCTCAGCGGACAATCCCCCCTCCTTTGCATAATTATACAGGGTGGGGTAGACTTTACCTCCACCAGTAGCATGACACAGGTGTATTCAAACTTCTCATCAGTAGACTGTCCTATCAGCAAAGAGAGCTGTGGAGGAATTCCCCCCTCCCTCCTTACAGCTAATCCACATCCACATATATATCCCATAATAGGTCCGAAGACAGACACAAATAATAGAACAATGGGATACAGCCACACCTCAAACGATCTAGAAGAGTCTACAACAGTATATGAGACTATATATATATGTATATATATATATATATATATTCACAATATTTCAGTGTGGTTGTACAGTGAGTCTGATTATTGCAGATCAGATTGGGGTTCTCGGTCACCCTGTGCCCCTAATAGACACAGGGTAACTTACACATAGGAGGGGCCTGGGGAGCTGGACAAGGAGATTCCAGAGCTCTCCAAGGTAAGCTGGGTTCCACGAGCCCCCCGCCCAAAGTGACTCCCGTCACAATGTCCTTTGTCTTTTTACCATTTGACCCTTAGGTGTTGTAGGTGTTGTGACTCCCGTCACAATGTCCCTTGTCTTTTTTACCATTTGGCCCTTAGGCGTTGTAACATATGCCACTTGGGGGTTGTTCACTATTCCCCTTGTGGATTGAGCAGTATGCCCCTTGAAGATTGTACAACATGCCCTTTGTGGGTTCTATGGTATTCTCCTTGGAGATTGTACAGTATAATTAATGGGGATTGTGCAGTAAGCCTCTTGTGGATTTCATAGTCCCCCCCCCTGGGGGTGGCACAGTTTGCCATTTGTAGGTATAGTTTTGCCTTCAGTTCTACTTCCTTATGTTGGATTTAGTAGGGTACAGTGGGGGGGCGTTGTGGTTCCATGGTATGCCAATTGGGGTTGCACAGAATGCTATAAGTGGGTTATACAGAATGCCACCTTGAGGCTGTACAGTATTCTTTCACAGTCATCCCCTCATGTATTGTATAGTATGCCCCTTTGTGTGTTTACCATCTGCCCCTTGGGTGTTGTACAGTGCGACGGAACGCTTGGCACCCAGCTTGCATGCTTCTGCCAAACAGTGCCTCCTGCCCTCCAAAACGTTCCAGCAGACCGAGAGCTAATACCAGCCCTTTACCCCAAGCATCGTACACAGACAAGATATTGGGATAAGAACCAAAGGAAAGACTCTTTATTAAAACTCAGACACATACTTTATATTCCACAGGAAGGCATTCCCCTCTTGAGGATATTAGCATGACAATGCAAACTTCAAACACCAATCCAATTAACAGCTAACAAATAACAGTGATCTTAATTAAACAGTAAGCTAATCAACAACCATATAACATCCCTCAATAGTTTGGTAACAAGGTGAGGTGCACACAGTACTAGCAGAACAGAAACAATATATTTTTAAAAGAGATGCTAGCTAAGGGGGTACCACATCCAATGTAAACTGTTAGAAAATTGTTTTGGACATTTGAGCGGACTTTACTGGCACCAGAAAGGAACACTATATAATTTCACAAAAAAAGATTGTTTATTAGGTGTTACAAAATCGATGAAAGTGTACATAAATAAAAACAAGAGAATTTAGGGCTCTCATTTATAAACCCCAGGTCTAAAAATATATATTCCCTATACTGCCAAATCAAACAAGGTCAACGTTTCGCTGTGGCTTCTTCAGGACCTATTTCCATTGACTGCAAGCAAAGAGATTCTGCATGGGGAAAAAGAACCGTATCAAAAACGTAATCAAAAGGATGACAAATGCAGACAAATCACATATGATAATATAAACCCCATAGATAGTATGCAGACAGAGTATATGGGGTACCACTTACATAGTAAATAGGGCCCTCTCATAGGTGGCATGCCATGTGCTACCCGACCGGCGCGACCAGATCAGCGAGGCATTCACTAGATCAAAACCGATCAGAAAATACCTCTAATGCCCCAATCTAAGAAGGACAAAAATGTGATGAAAAGAAAAATATAAGTCCCCGTATAAAGAAATGGGGTAAAATATATTAATAACTGCATCTTAGCAAGGTACTCACAGGACCAGCAGATTCACAGCAACACTACATCGAGGTGACTATTCCTTTTCCACAGCATCTAAGGCAGCCCTCCTATTGATTCCTACCATGTAAGATAGATATATAAGGATTACACATAAATATTCCCTATACAATGTGATATATTATGACATGAGAATATCAATTCAAAATTCATAAATAAAGATGGTTCCAATACCTATATCCAATGGTTCAGGATGAGGGCCAGTGATAAAATGGACTGTGTAAAAGCTTCCAAATAACCAGCAAGGGATCAGCCAGAACCTACATAAACCAGAGGGTGTGGTAGTCACCAATAATTAATATTCAGCTTGTGGCAGATAGAGATAAAAGCAAACCACGTTGTAATTAAACTTACCAGAAAACTGGCATGCTTTGATTCCTTATGATCTATATTAGTGGGTACTAGATCAGATCCGTGCTAATTGTGCCTGCAAAAGTAGATCTAGGGATGCAAAGTAACATAAATGACTTCACAACCTAATCAACAATTCAGATATCCTAAATGGGCTGACAGTCCTGCTGGCAGCATTGGTTAGGTCCGTTGGTTGGGTATAAGAGAGTGAGGTGGTTTGGTAGCAGAGATGATTATAAGTAAAATAGGTGTAGGGGGTATGAAGAAGTGTGGTTTGGGGGAAAGGGGTATAAAGATGGGGGGTGGGTACGGCTATGAAATGGGAGGGTGGAATAGGCTGAGACAGGGGGCGCAAAGGCCTCCTACCTGACCCGTCCATCCTCGATCCTTCCATGTGCCTGATGTTTAGCGAGGTGTTATGGGGTGGATGAGAAGATGAGATAGAGGGTCATTTTAGGTATTGTGTGGGTTCATAATTTGGGTGTACTCGGAAGTGGTCTTGAAGTGGAACCAACAGGCCCAGAGGGTGTTGTGTTTGGAGATGTTTTCATTGGAGATGGCTATGAGCTCTTCCATTTTGGCTGTTTTATTGAGCCTCAGGAACCATTCTTTAGTTGAGGGGGGCATTGGATTTGCCCCATAGGACCGGGATACATAGCTTAGCTGCATTCAGCATGTGCATCGCTAAGGATTTGAAATAAGAGCATCTGGGTAGTGTGGTATGGTGCAGCAAGAGTTGCGCGAGGGAAAAGTCTAATGGGGCGTACACACGGTCGGACTTTTCAGTCTGATGGACGCCGACGGACCAAATCCGGCGGACAATCCGATCGTGTGTGGGCTTCACCGGACATTCAGTGGACTTTTCCAGTCGCAAATCTGACGGACTTTAGATTTGGAACATGCTTCAAATCTTTACGTCGTAACTCCGCCGGACCCAGAAATCCGCTCGTCTGTATGCTAGTCCGACGGGCAAAAACCGACGCTAGGGCAGCTATTGGCTACTGGCTATCAACTTCCTTATTTTAGTCCGGTGTACGTCATCACGTATGAATCCGTCGGACTTTGGTGTGATCGTGTGTAGGCAAGTCCGTTCGTTAAAAATTCCGTCAAAAGTCCGTCGAAAGTCTGCTGGAAAGTTTGTCGGACCAGTCCGGTCGAAAAGTCCGCCCGTGTGTACGCGGCATAAGGCAAGTGTGGTTACCTTTGATGTTATGTTGTGGACTTCATTCCAGAATATTTGGGTAATGGGACAGGACCACCAGTTGTGAATAAGAGAGCCAGGTTCAGAGTTACATCTCCAACATAAGTTTGATGTTGATGGTGCGAATTTATTAATGAGGGTTGGGACTTTGTACCACCATTTGAGGACCTTGTAGCCATTTTCTTGGACTGCCACATTTATCGAGCCCTTGAGAGTATTTTCGAATATTTGCCCTACACTGATCATCCTTAAGATCTAAGGAGAGTTCTTCCTCCCAAAGGTGGCATGTTTTGTGTTCAGTGGGTTGGTTAGCAAAAAGTAGGGAGTAAATGGAGACTCAGTGCCTTTGCGGAGTGGCTTCAGCGCATAATGATCCTATGGGAGTGAGTTGTCAGGTCCGGAGTTTCCTGCGTTTCGGGTCTAACAGAAAGTGTTGCAATTGTAGGTATGTCCAAAGTGGAAATTTCCGGTCTTTTATTTGTGAGGCTAGATTTTCACGGATTAGGAAAGTACCTCCTTGGAAGAAATGTTTAGACAGGATATGTTTGTGTGGCGAGGAGGAGGATAAAATTTGCATGGACATCCAGTTGATTTACTAAAGGCAACTAGACTGTGCACTCTGCAAGTGCAATTGCTCCAGAGCTTAGTAAATGAGGTAAAGCTCTGCTGACTTCCATCATCCAATCACGTGCAAGCAAAACTGCTGTTTTTTTTTCCTTTTTTTATCTTCCTTGCACGTGATTGGGTATTCTTTGCAAAGTGAAGCTTAACCAAATGTACTAATCTCTGCAGTAACTGCGCTTGCAGAGTGCATATGCACATTGTGAAGTACACAGTCTATTTGCCTTTAGTAAATCAACCCCTGTGTCTCTTGTGAGCTGTACAGTATGCCCTTTGTGGACTTCCCAATTTTTGGGTTGTACAGTTTGGCCCTTGTTGGCTGTACAGTTTGCCCCTAGGGGTTTGTACAGTATACTCCTAGTGGATTTCCTAGTTTCCCCCAGGGGTTGTACAGTATTCCCCTTGTGGATTTCCCAGTTTGCCCCCTGTGGGTTGTACAGTATGCTTCTTGTGGTTTCTACAGTTTGCCCCTTGGAGGGTGTACAGTTTGCCCCTAGAGGTTTGTACAGTATACTCCTAGTGGATTTCCTAGTTTCCCCCAGGGGTTGTACAGTATTCCCCTTGTGGATTTCCCAGTTTGCCCCCTGGGGGTTGTACAGTATGCTTCTTGTGGTTTCTACAGTTTGCCCCTTGGAGGGTGTACAGTTTGCCCCCTGGGGGTTGTACAGTATGCTTCTTGTGGTTTCTACAGTTTGCCCCTTGGAGGGTGTACAGTTTGCCCCTAGAGGTTTGTACAGTATACTCCTAGTGGATTTTCTAGTTTCCCCCAGGGGTTGTACAGTATTCTCCTTGTGGACTTCACAGATTGCCCCCTGGGGGTTTTACAGTATGCTTCTTGTAGGTTGTACAGTTTGCCCCTTAGAGGCTGTACAGTTTGCCCCAGGGGTTTATACAGTATACTCCCAGTGGATTTCCTAATTTCCCCCTGGGGGTTTTACAGTATGCCACTTGTGGAATTCCCAGTTGTACACTATGCCCTTCTTTTTTCTTCAGTTTGCCTCTTAGAGGCTGTACAGCTTGCTCCCAGGGGGTTGCACAGTTTACCCTCTTGTGTTTGTCCCTGGGGGTTTCACAGTATGCCCCCTGTGGCTTTCCTAGTCCCCCCTCCACCCCCTGGGGATTGTACAGTATGCCCCTTTTGGATTTCATAGTTTGCCCCCAGGGGTTTGCACAGTATGGCCCTTGTGGCTTTCCTAGTCCCCCCTCCACCCCCTGGGGATTGTACAGTATGCCCCCTTGGAGTTTGTAGGTTATGCCCCCTTTTGGATTTCATAGTTTGCCCCCAGGGGTTTGTACAGTTTGCCCCATAGAGGCTGTTCAGTTTGCCCCAGGGGTTTATACAGTATACTCCTAGTGGATTTCCTAATTTCCCCCTGGGGGTTTTACAGTATGCCACTTGTGGATTTCTCAGTTTGCCCCCAGGGGGTTGTACACTATGCCCCCCTCTTTTTTTCAGTTTGCCTCTTAGAGGCTGTACAGCTTGCCCCCAGGGGGTTGCACAGTATGCCCCCTTGTGGTTTTTACAGTTTGTCCCTGGGGGATTTCACAGTATGCCCCTTGTGGCTTTCCTAGTCCCCCCCCCCCACACGGGGGGTTGTACAGTATGCCCCTTGTGGGTTTTTTTCAGTTTGCCTTTTAGAGGCTGTAAAGTTTCCCCCCAGGGGATCGTACAGTATGCCCCTTGTTGATTTCCCAGTTTGCCCCCAGGGGGTTGCACAGTATGCCCCTTGTGGCTTTCCTAGTCCCCCCCCCACCCAGTTTGCCCCCAGGGGGTTGATGCCCCTTGTGGATTTCACAGTTTGTCCCTTGGGGTTTGTACAGTATGCCCCTTGTGGATTTCCCATTTTGTCCCTTGGGGTTTGTACAGTATGCCCCTTGTGGATTTCACAGTTTGCCCCCAGGGGATTGTACAGTATGCCCCTTGTTGTTCTTACAGTTTTCCCCTGGGGATTGCACGGTATGCCCCTTGTGGATTTCACAGTCTGTCCTCAAGGTGTTGTACAGTTTGCCCCTCAGAGGCTGCACACTTTGCCCCCTGGGGGTTGTACAGAATGCCCCTTGTGGATTTCACAACTTGCCCCCTTGGGGGTTGCACAGTGTTGTCATTTGTAGGTTCAGTTTTGCCTTCAGTTCTACTTTATGACCTTTCTAAAAGACCTTCTTTATGTTGGTTTCAGGTCATGGCTTGTTGGGACTTGGCAATGGGTTCCAGGGATAGACAGGTCAAGTATATGTAGCTCATATAAGGACATACCGTATGGGGTAGGAATGTACACTGCACCATTTTCTCTTACAAACTACTCTCTTACAACTCCTCTTCACCATAGAACTTATTTTGCACTTACAGTCAAATTTTTTTTTTTTTTTATTACTTTTTTTGGGGGGTTTTTTTTTTAGGACGGAGCTGTCCTTCATTAACATTTAGTCACCCTAGACACAGCACATTGTACAATAAGTATGTTCCCACCGAGAATTGATTATTCCAGACACAAGAGATATTTATCAATCTGTCAAGCACACCTTGTATCCGCTATTGTCCCCGTTACCAGGTCATATCAGAATAGACTGATTACTGAAGAGTTCCACAGAGCCTCTTCACACAGATGAAATAGATGTTAGAGAATGTATACATTAAATAATCAATACAAGGAAAAGTACTTTTTTTTGCAATGAATTCAGTTTTTTTAAACCACATAAAAGCATTAGTTTAATGGCATTGCCTGAATTTTAATGAATGTGGATCTGCAAACTTAACCCTAAATTGAAGGATAGAGAGGGCTGGGCCCAAAAAGAAATGCAGTTACGTGGTCACCACCTTGAAAGCAAAACAATGTTTGAATGATTAAGTATTTAATTTAATGGACCCTTCTCAACCTCCCTAAAAAAACTTGTTCCCTGGTTTCACTATGCAATAACAAGACCTACTAGCTAATGGCCATGTGCTGATTTAATATGGATAGGTTCAACTGAAACTTTTAATTTCCTTAAAGTTTGGCCTCCTGCTGGGTTAGAGCAAGAACCAAGCTTTAGGTTCAGGTTGACTATGAGTTTGACCCAAAACACAGCTTTTTCAAGGTCTCCTGTGAATGGGCAAACTAAAGGGTCAGATTTGGCCAGTTCACTCACCCAAACCTATGTCTGTAGTATCATAAATGACAGCTTTGCAACAGCTTGTTTCACATTATAGGCAAGCCAGCATGGAGTCCAACTACTGCCATTGTCCAAATGATGTCATAACCATAAGTAGGCAACAATGGCGACCCTAGGGGGGGGGGGGCAGAGGGGGCCCTGACCCCCCCAACATTATGCTGGGCCCCACCATGTGCCCCCCCCCCAAAAAAAATTTTTTTTTTTTTAATTTTTTATTTTTTACAAAAAGGCAATTTCTTTTTGTTTGTATTCATATCGGATGTGCCGCATCTTACTCGGGCCACCACTGGGGTAACACAGTCTCTATTGAGAGGGAGAATGTCCCCAGTCAGCTCCTGCGGGTGATTCCTCCCCCCTCCCTCTGCTCGCTGACACTGCATAATGCGAGCGCTCACACAACCACGGCCGCCCGATCTGCTCCTTCCCCTGCATCCTCATTGGCAGGGAGAAGAGCGAGTTGCAGGAAGGACTCCACCAGGACTCTCAGTTACTGAACAAACAGACTGATTTCTCCCATCCTTAGGATAGGAGAACCAGCCTGTAAATTCCAAGAAATGCCAGACCAGCGCTGTCAATAGCAGGGGCAGGACAGCAAGAGGGGGCTGGGGAACCCCACAGTGGCAGAACACCAGGGCCCGGTGGCAAGACAACCTTTGCAACCCTGATAGTTCTCCCACTGCTTTGGACCCTTATATTTTCTTGGTATGCTGGTGACATATATCTCTTGTTCTCTGTCACCCTGGGGGGCCCCAATACAGCAGGAAGGGAGCTCACTGCAGAACATGTGAAAGGGCCGTTGTGGGATCGTAGTAAAGGGTCCCAGGATAGATAAAATATATATAGATAGATATAGATATATCTATATCTATCTATCTATCTATCTATCTATCTATCTATCTATCTATCTATCTATCTATCTATCTATCTATCTATCTATCTATCTATCTATCTATCTATCTATCTATCTATCTATCTATCTATTTGCATTTTATATTGCCCCCCTATTTTTGTCCCTGTCCCCCCATGTGCCCCCCCTAAATATGAAAGCTGGAGAAGCCATTGGTGGGCAATAATACCAAGCTCAGGCTGGGCTCTGTTATTGTCATCCAATGTCTTCCAAATTTCTGGCTTCAACGCAGTCCTCACCCATTGGCCATGCCCCTTGACACGTTTTACCCAGATAGGCCTTAATCATAGAGGAAACACATTAGAGGTTACTTCTACAATTAAGCCCAATCCAGGTGAAACACATCAGAGTTACCACTACAATTAAGCACAATCTGAGGGAAACGCATCGGAGGTTATCTCTACGATTAAGCCCAATCCGAGATAAACACATCAGAGGTTATCTCTATGATTAAGCCCAATTCAAGGGAATCGCATCAGAGGTTATCTCTACGATTAAGCCCAATCCGAGATAAACACATCAGAGGTTACCTCTACAATTAAGCCCAATCCGAGGGACACATATCAGAGGAACGTGGCTAATGGGCAAGGATGAGCAGATAGGTGGCACTGATTAAGCAGTACTGATGAGCACTGTTAGGATTAGGTGACACTGATGGGCACTGATATGCAGCACTGATGAGCACTGACTGATGACTGGCACTGACTGATGGGCACTGACTGGGCACTGACAGATGGCTGGCACTGACAGATGGCACTGATAGGTGGCACTGACAGGTGGTACTGACAGATGGCATTGATAGGTGGCACTGATCGGTGGCTGGCACTGATATATGGCACTGACAGATGGCTGGCACTGATAGCCGTCACTGACAAGTGGCTGGCACTGATAGGTGGCACTGACAGATGGCATTGATAGGTGGCACTGACAGGTGGTTGGCACTGATAGATGGCAAAGATAGGTGGCACTGACAGGTGGCTGGCAGTGATAGGCAGGATTTATGGCATTGGGCACGGATAGGTGGCATTTATGGGCACTGATGGGCAGGCACTGAAATGCCATGAGAGGAAAGGCTACCTGCGATGCCCATCTTGGTACTCCTTGCACTCAGCTGCATAAAAGCAGCAGCGGCCTTCTTGTTACACCCAGCCCAAACTATATGGGCTGGGTGTAACAAGATGTCCGCTGCTGGCTTACTGTGGCCGAGTACAGTCTGTACCAAGATTGGCGTCGGGATGTTCATCCGCTGACGTCGACACTGAGCGTCACTTACATTGTTCCGTCCGCTGGCTTCCATTTGCACTGCCTCTCCCAGGTATTGGATCAGGCACTGGGAGCGGGGGGTGGGGTTTGGGGTCATTGAGGTGGTTTCTTCCTTGATCCAGTCTAGAAACTCAGAGGAATAACAAAACACCAGACCAAGCTGTTGCTTGAATTTTTCTTCTTTTCTGGTTTACCAAGACAATAGATGTTCCAGGTCCCTGATGGAGTTGAGTTCAGTTGCCCATTCCAAAAGTGGGGGGTGAAGAGGTTGATTTCCAGTATCAGGGTATGACTGCCCTGACTGCTGCTAGAAAGTGCCGATTACATCTTTTTTCTTGGATTCAAGGGGTCCAGGAATCATGGATCGGAGATCTATCATGGGAGACACTGGGACATGGGTCACCATAATGTCTGGATGGGAGGGCAGTCCCATCAGATATGAAGCATGGTGCCTTTAGAGGCATGGCACCGCCAGCAGAGGCTGGAATCTTTGAACGAGGCAATGGTTGACATTAACGGAGTGTGGCCGGAGTTGGGTATTGTGGCATATGTGTGGAGCGGGACGTGCTCCTTCTGGGACTGGCACCTGAAGCGACAAGAGAAGCTGACAAGACACAGTGAGTGGAGCGGCGCTACCAGGATCATGTTATAGTTGGGCAATGACATCAATCATATCCCCCAGTGCTGGATGTAGACTCCAGTCCTGGAAACCTGGTATTTGCAATGAAAGGAAATGATTGTCATTGAATGGGTCCCCCAAAGGCTCTGTCCTTGGACCCCCTTCTATTCCCTATCTACCATCCTCCAAAGGTCAGTTGAAAGCCTCCCATGGCTTCCAATATCATCTCTATGCCAATGTCACCCAAATCTATCTCTGTACTCCTCAGTTCACCCCTTCAGTCTCCTTGCGCCATCACTAATTTACTGACATATGAGTATAGCTGTCATGCCACTTCTTCAAACGCAACCTTTCCAAAGCTAAACTCATATTTCCTCACCCCCCATGCAGCCTCCGCTGACATTTTCATCAAATCAATAGCATAACTATCAGTCCAATCTACCCCCCACGACGGCCAGGGTTTTAGGTTTATACCGTTTAGGACTATAGTAGTGTATATGTGTATATGTGTGTATATATATATATATATATATATATATATATATATATATATATATATACATATATATATATATACACACACAGGCCCGGATTTACTCCCTTTGCCGCCCCAAGGCCGGGTCCTTCAATGCCGCCCCCCCCCCACACACACACACACACACACACACCACCAGTCTTGTCCTTTATCGATGACTTCTACAATAGATCAGTTAAAAACATATCTCCATACACGAGAACACTGAAAATAACTGACTTTAATTGTACAGACTAAAAATACTTCAGGGTAAGCGCGCGAGGGGTAAGGATTTTTTGCGGGCAATTTTTCAGGGCAAATTTTTCAGGGCAATGGCTGGTGTTAGTGCTTCAATCATCCCCAGCACCATGGTTGTTATGGTGTCAGGATGATTGAAACACATTACTTATATCATTACATTGTAATGTAAAATAAAATAGTTCAACTCACCATAATGCAGAACCATCGGGAGCCCTGAGCGTGTCACTTGCCACTATGCCTGCCACCAGATGGAGATGTCACTTGCCACGCTGCCACCAGATGGAGATGTCACTTGCCACACTGCCTGCCTGCCACCAGATGGAGATGTCACTTGCCACGCTGCCACCAGATGGAGATGTCACTTGCCACACTGCCACCAGATGGAGATGTCACTTGCCACGCTGCCACCAGATGGAGATGTCACTTGCCACACTGCCACCAGATGGAGATGTCACTTGCCACGCTGCCTGGCAGCCACCACATGTTGATGTCACTTGCCATGCTGCCTGGCTGCCACCAGATGGAGGAGGGTGGAACAGCGGTGCGGGCAATGAGAGATGTCATCTCTCTCCCCCCGCCACCGCACCGCTGACATTACTCCTCGATCTTTTCAAAAATGGCGCCGGGCAGCGCAATCACGCTACTGCGCATGCGCCGCCCAGCCGAGCGCATACGAGCTTTCCCGAGCCCGGCCGGCTTCGGAACGGTGCATGCGCAGTAGTGGGCGGCTCGCGGCCATCATTTCTAAGGGCACCGGTGCCCTTAATCGACTTTAGCGGGCAGCCTGAAGGGGGGGGCGGCCTCGAAGTCACCGCAGGAGCGGCGCCGCCCCTGCACCACTGCCGCCCCGAGGCCTGGCCTCGGTGGCCTTGTGGCAAATCCGGCCCTGTATATACATACACACACACGCACACACACACACACACACAATCAATCATAGTCTATGACTGTATCACAAAGAAAATAAACTATAAGAATGTGCACACCTTTTTTTTTTTCTTTTTTGCCTTGTTCTTTTTTTATTTTTATTTTTTTATATCTATTCAGGCAAAAAAAGCTCAAAAATGTAAATATACAGTGGGGACGGAAAGTATTCAGACCCCCTTAAATTTTTCACTCTTTGTTATATTGCAGTCATTTGCTAAAGTAATTTATGTTCATTTTTTTCCTCATTAATGTACACACAGCACCCCATATTGTACACACAGCACCCCATATTGTACACACAGCACCCCATATTGACAGAATAACACAGAATTGTTGACATTTTTGCAGATTTATTAAAAAAGAAAAACTGAACTATAACATGGTCCTAAGTATTCAGACCCTTTGCTCAGTATTTAGTAGAAGCCCCCTTTTGCTCTAATACAGCCATGAGTCTTTTTGGGAAAGATACAACAAGTTTTTCACACCTGGATTTGGGGATCCTCTGCCATTCCTCCTTGCAGATCCTCTCCAGTTCTGTCAGGTTGGATGGTAAACGTTGGTGGACGGCCATTTTTAGGTCTCTCCAGAGATGCCCAATTGGGTTTAAGTCAGGGCTCTGGCTGGGCCATTCAAGAACAGTCACGGAGTTGTTGTGAAGCCACTCCTTCCTTATTTTAGCTGTGTGCTTAGGGTCATTGTCTTGTTGGAAGGTAAACCTTCGGCCCAGTCTGAGGTCCTGAGCACTCTGGAGAAGGTTTTTGTCCAGGATATCCCTGTACTTGGCCGCATTCATCTTTCCCTCGATTGCAACCAGTCGTCCTGTCCCTGCAGCTGAAAAACACCCCCATAACAGGTGATGAGCAGTGCCTGGATTTCTCCACACATTCCACACATACCGCTTAGAATTAAGGCCAAAAAGTTCTATCTTGGTCTCATCAGACCAGAGAATCTTATTTCTCACCATCTTGGAGTCCTTCAGGTGTTTTTTTAGCAAACTCCATGCAGGCTTTCATGTGTCTTGCACTGAGGAGAGGCTTCCGTCGGGCCACTCTGCCATTAAGCCCCGACTGGTGGAGGGCTGCAGTGATGGTTGACTTTCTACAACTTTCTCCCATCTCCCAACTGCATCTCTGGAGCTCAGCCACAGTGATCTTTGGGTTCTTCTTTACCTCTCTCACCAAGGCTCTTCTCCCCCGATATCTCAGTTTGGTCGGACGGCCAGCTCTAGGAAGGGTTCTGGTTGTCCCAAACGTCTTCCATTTAAGGATTATGGAGGCCACTGTGCTCTTAGGAACCTTAAGTGCAGCAGAATTTTTTTTGTAACCTTGGCCAGATCTGTGCCTTGCCACAATTCTGTCTCTGAGCTCTTCAGGCAGTTCCTTTGGCCTCATGATTCTCATTTGCTCTGACATGCACTGTGAGCTGTAAGGTCTTATATAGACAGGTGTGTGGCTTTCCTAATCAAGTCCAATCAGTATAATCAAACACAGCTGGACTCAAATGAAGGTGTAGAACCATCTCAAGGATGATCAGAAGAAATGGACAGCACCTGAGTTAAATATATGAGTGTCACAGCAAAGGGTCTGAATACTTAGGACCATGTGATATTTCAGTTTTTCTTTTTTAATAAATCTGCAAAAATGTCAACAATTCTGTGTTTTTCTGTCAATATGGGGTGCTGTGTGTACAATATGGGGTGCTGTGTGTACAATATGGGGGGCTGTGTGTACAATATGGGGGGCTGTGTGTACAATATCGGGTGCTGTGTGTACAATATGGGGTGCTGTGTGTACAATATGGGGTGCTGTGTGTACATTAATGAGGGGAAAAAATGAACTGAAATGATTTTAGCAAATGGCTGCAATATAACAAAGAGTGAAAAATTAAAGGGGGTCTGAATACTTTCTGTCCCCACTGTATATAAAATAATCATAGTCTATGACTGCTTCATAAAGAAAATAAACTCTAAGAACGTGCTCACTCTTTTGCTTTTTTTCTGCCCTTGTTTTTTTTTTCTATTTTTTTTTTTTATGCTCTTGGAATGTATTTATTAGATTTAAACTGAAACTTCAGTTGGGCTTTAACATCAATATTTAAAAAAAAAACTCTCCATAATTAGCAAAACTTTTAATATTTGAGAAAAAAAAAACTCTTTGATTCGTTAATACCGCTGCCTAATGTTGATAAGTTTAAACATTTTTCTTTTCATTTTGCTTTATACACAATATTGACCCATTTAAATAAACTCTTGATATTTTTTTTTTTCACACTCTTTTTTCAAACTTCAAGGTTGTGCTAAAAATAAGAGACAGCCGTTAGATATTAATATTTGAACCAGATAGCGAGAAGGCAGTCTGGCAAGAAGTTACTTTCTCACTTTCAAAGAGACCGAACAGTCGCCTTAAATTACAGATGAGAAAAATCAATGAGGTATGAGAGGAGATCTTAACAGCTTCTGACAAAAAAGTGATACTAATTCTGTGACACGTCGGAGCCGATTCCTGAAAAGAGAGAGAGAGCCGAGATGTGGAGAGACCAGTTTTTTATTTATTTTTTTAAATGCTGAAATAATGTTTTTATTAGGTTCTAGTTTAGCCAAGAGGCAAAAAAGTTTTTTTCTTTTTAGTATGCTATGAAGACTCAGTTCACAGCTAGTAGTGAACCTAGTACATGATTAAGCTAATTAAACATAGAAGATATCTGTTTGTTGTATGGGTCCTAAGCAGGGATGAGCTCAAAGTTTGGGCACTGTCACAAGTTCCAAATAAACTTCGGCACTTCTGGGGTTCTTCCAAATGCCAAGACTTTTTGCCCATGAGGGCACTCACCACCGACCACCAACATTAAGGAAGGAACTCACCTTTGACCACCAACACTAAGAAAGGAACTCACCGCCAACCACCAACACTAAGGAAGGAACTCCCCACTGACCACCAACACTAAGGAAGGAACTCCCCACCGACCACCAACACTAAGGAAGGAACTCACCACCGTCCACCAACACTAAGGAAGGAACTCACCACCGACCACCAACACTAAGGAAGGAACTCACCACCGACCACCAACACTAAGGAAGGAACTCACCACCGACCACCAACACTAAGGAAGGAACTCACCACTGACCACCAACACTAAGGAAGGAACTCACCACTGACCACCAACACTAAGGAAGGAACTCACCTTCGACCACCAACACTAAGGAAGGAACTCACCACTGACCACCAACACTAAGGAAGGAACTCAACTTCGACCACCAACACTAAGGAAGGAACTCACCACTGTCCACCAACACTAAGGAAGGAACTCACCACTGTCCACCAACACTAAGGAAGGAACTCACCACTGTCCACCAACACTAAGGAAGGAACTCACCACTGACCACCAACACTAAGGAAGGAACTCACCTTCGACCACCAACACTAAGGAAGGAACTCACCTTCGACCACCAACACTAAGGAAGGAACTCACCACCGTCCACCAACACTAAGGAAGGAACTCACCTTCGACCACCAACACTAAGGATGAAACTCACCACCGTCCACCAACATTAGGGAGGGAAGTCACCACTGATCATCAATATTAAGGAGGTCACTCACCAATGACCTCCCATATCAAGGGGAGCACTCATCATTAACCCCCCCCCCCAACATTAGAAAAAACACTCACCACAGACCAACAATATTAAGGAGAGCACCCACCACTGACTATCAACATTTAAGAAGGGCACTCACCTATAGCCCCCAACATTTGGTGGGAACACTCACCACTTACTAGGGATGGGCCGAACACCCCCCTGTTTGGTTCGCATCCAGAACATGTGAACAGGCAAAAAATTTGTTTGAACGCGCGTACACCGTTAAAGTGCTAATTTTAAAGGTTAATATGCAAGTTATTGTCATAAAAAGTGTTTGGGGACCCGGGTCCTGCCCCAGGGGACATGTATCAATGCAAAAAAAGGTTTTAAAAACGGCAGTTTTTTTCGGGAGCAGTGATTTTAATGATGCTTAAAGTGAAACAATAAAAGTGAAATATTCCTTTAAATTTCGTACCTGGGGGGTGTCTATAGTATGCCTGTAAAGTGGCGCATGTTTCCAGTGTTTAGAACAGTCCCTGCACAAAATGACGTTTCTAAAGGAATAAAAGTCATTTAAAAGTGCTAGCGCTAGTGCCAGCTATTAATGAATTGTTGGTCCCGACAATACACATAAAAGTCATTGAAAGTCATTAAAAAATTAAAAAATAAAAAATGCGTGGGGGTCCCCCAAAATCCCTTTACCAGGCCCTTCAGGTCTGGTATAAATATTAAGGGGAACTCTGCGCCAAAATTAAAAAAAAATGGTGTGGCGTTCCCCCAAAAATCCATACCAGACCCTTATCCGAGCACGCAACCTGGCAGGCCACAGGAAAAGAGGGGGGAACGAGAGAGCGGCCCCCCACTCTTCCTGAACCGTACCAGGCCACATGCCCTCAACATGGGGAGGATGTCCCCATGTTGATGGGGACAAGGGCCTCATTCCCACAAACCTTGCCCAGTGGTTGTGGGGGTCTGCGGGTGGGGGGCTTATCAGAATCTGGAAGCCCTCTTTAACAAAGGGGACACCCAGATCCCGCCCCCCCCCATGTGAATTGGTAAGGGGTACATTGTACCCCTACCATTTCACAAAAAGAAAGTGTCAAAATTTTAAAATACCATAGGAGACGGCTTGGGACAAGTCCTTTATTAAAAATAAAAAAATAAAAAATAAAAAAGAGCTTCCAGCGATGTAATCCAATAAATCCATGCTTCTACTCCAGCGATGTAATCCATTCTCGATCTCCAGTGATGGATGATCTCCAGCAACTCCAGCGAGGAACACGCACAGGATCCTGCCTCCACCGGAGGCACCCAGCCAATGACGCGGCGCTAGCTTAACAGCTCTTTTGTAGCTGAGGGTGCGGCCACGTGACCCCCACCCCCCTCTGACAAGGGGAAACACTGGGGGTTCCCAGTAACGTGTACAGGTGACTCTGCCCCCTCTGATGCAATGTAGGATTCCAATTGATATCCAGCATTAGGGAAAACACTTACCACACACCATCAATAATAAGGAAAGCAATCACCACTGATAATCAACATTTAAGGACACTCACCTATAACTCCCAACATTTGGTAGGGACATTTACTAGTAATCACCAACATTAAGAAGGACACTCACCATTGACCACCAGCATCAAGGAGGGCACGCATGACTGATCACCAACATACCAACATTAAGTAGGGTACTCACCAATGGCACAGGAAGGGAGAAAGGCGCCAATCTAAATGGAGTATAGGATAAAAATAATTTATTACGTTGGTAAACAACTCATGTGTGAAGAAGTAAAAAGGCATGTAGTAAAGTAATATATCTCCTCTCCAGTGTACCCATTTATTTATACTATCCATTGTTCCCATGGTGGCTTGTGCCACCCCTACCACAACTCCCCCTCTTGTAAAACTAGCACTCCAAACAAACTCCTGTTCACATACTCACCAATTTCACTCAACATCAAGGAGATATTTATTATTAACCACCAACATTTAGGAAGGGCACTCACTACTGACCGCCATCATTAGGGAGGGCATTCACCACTGACCCCCAATATCAAGGAGAGAATTCAACGTTAACCGCCAACGTTAAGGGGAATGTTCAACACTGACCCTCAGCACTAAGGAGGGCACTCACTACTGACCCTGAACACTTAACGTGGGCCCTTAACCACTGACCCCCAACATTTAAGGAGGACACTCACCACTGACCCCCAGCATTTAAGGAGGGCACTCACCACTGACCCCCAGCATTTAAGGAGGGCACTCACCACTGACCCCCCGATCATTAAGGAGAGCACTGACCACCAACATTTAAGGAAGGCATTCACCAAAGACCACCAACATTTAAGGAGGGCATTCAAAGCTGACCCCAATCATTAAGGAGGGCACTCACCACTGACCCTGATCATTATGGAGAGCATTCACCACTGACATGGATCATTAAGTAGGGGACTCACCACTGACCCCCAACATTTAAGGAGAGCACTCACCTCTGACCCCCGATCATTATGGAGAGCACTCATCACTGACATGGATCATTAAGTAGAGGACTCACCACTGACCCCCAACATTTAAGGAGAGCACTCACCTCTGACCCCCGATCATTATGGAGAGCACTCACCACTGACATGGATCATTAAGTAGAGGACTCACCACTGACCCCCAACATTTAAGGAGAGCACTCACCACCAATCCCCAATATCTAAGGAGGGCACTCACCACTGACACCCAATATCTAAAGAGGGCACTCATCATTGACCCTGATCATAAAGGAGAGCACTCACCACTGACCCCCAATATCTAAGGAGGGAACTCACCACTGACCCTGATCATTAAGAAGAGCACTCATCACTGACCCTGATCATTAAGAAGAGCACTCACCACTGACCCTGATCATTAAGAAGAGCACTCACCACTGACCCTGATCATTAAGAAGAGCACTCACCACTGACCCTGATCATTAAGAAGAGCACTCACCACTAGGGATGAGCTTCGAGTTCGAGTCGAACTCATGTTCTACTCGAACATTGGCTGTTCGCAAGTTCGCCGAACAGCGAACAATTTGGGGTGTTCGCGGCAAATTCGAATGCCGCGGAACACCCTTTAAAAGTCTATGGGAGAAATCAAAAGTGCTAATTTTAAAGGCTTATATGCAAGTTATTGTCATAAAAAGTGTTTGGGGACCCGGGTCCTGCCCCAGGGGACATGGATCAATGCAAAAAAAAGTTTTAAAAACGGACGTTTTTTCAGGAGCAGTGATTTTATTAATGCTTAAAGTCAAACAATAAAAGTGTAATATCCCTTTAAATTTCGTACCTGGGGGGTGTCTATAGTATGCCTGTAAAGGGGCGCATGTTTCCCGTGTTTAGAACAGTCTGACAGCAAAATGACATTTGGAAGGAAAAAACTCATTTAAAACTACCCGCGGCTATTGCATTGCCGACAATACACATAGAAGTTCATTGATAAAAACGGCATGGGAATTCCCCACAGGGGAACCCCGAACCAAAAAAAAAAAAAAAAAAATGATGTGGGGGTCCCCCTAAATTCCATACAAGGCCCTTCAGGTCTGGTATGGATATTAAGGGGAACCCCAGCCAAAATTTAAAAAAAAAATTGACGTGGGGTTCCCCCTAAATTCCATACCAGACCCTTCAGGTCTGGTATGGATTTTAAGGGGAACCCCGCGCCAAAAAAAAAAAAAAAACGGCGTGGGGTCCCCCTAACAATCCATACCAGACCCTTATCCGAGCACGCAACCTGGCAGGCCGCAGGAAAAGAGGGGGGGACGAGAGTGCGGCCCCCCCCCCCTCCTGAACCGTACCAGGCCACATGCCCTCAACATTGGGAGGGTGCTTTGGGGTAGCCCCCCAAAACACCTTGTCCCCATGTTGATGAGGACAAGGGCCTCATCCTCACAACCCTGGCCGGTGGTTGTGAGGGTCTGCGGGCGGGGGGCTTATCGGAATCTGGAAGCCCCCTTTAACAAGGGGACCCCCAGATCCCGGCCCCCCCCCTGTGTGAAATGGTAAGGGGGTACTTACCCCTACCATTTCACTAAAAAACTGTCAAAAATGTTAAAAATGACAAGAGACAGTTTTTGACAATTCCTTTATTTAAATGCTTCTTCTTTCTTCCTTCATCTTCTTCTTCTTCTGGTTCTTCTGGCTCTTCTGGTTCTTCCTCCGGCGTTCTCGTCCAGCATCTTCTCCGCGGCGTCTTCTATCTTCTTCTCCTCGGGCCGCTCCGCACCCATGGCATGAGGGGGAGGCTCCCGCTCTTCTCTTCATCTTCTTCTTCTTCTTCTTCTTCCTCTTCTTCTTCCTTCTTCTCTTCTTCTCTTCTTCCTGTCTTCTCCGGGCCGCTCCGCAATCCATGCTGTGGCATGGAGGGAGGCTCCCGCTGTGTGACGGCGTCTCTTCGTCTGACGGTTCTTAAATAACGGGGGGCGGGGCCATCCGGTGACCCCGCCCCCCTCTGACGCACGGTGACTTGAGGGACTTCCCTGTGACGTCACGGGGAATGCCACAGGGAAGTCCCGTCATGTGTGCGTCAGAGGGGGGCGGGGTCACCGGGTGGCCCCGCCCCCCGTTATTTAAGAACCGTCAGACGAAGAGACGCCGTCACACAGCGGGAGCCTCCCTCCATGCCACAGCATGGATTGCGGAGCGGCCCGGAGAAGACAGGAAGAAGAGAAGAAGAGAAGAAGGAAGAAGAAGAAGAAGAAAAAGAAGAAGAAGAAGATGAAGAGAAGAGCGGGAGCCTCCCCCTCATGCCATGGGTGCGGAGCGGCCCGAGGAGAAGAAGATAGAAGACGCCGCGGAGAAGATGCTGGACGAGAACGCCGGAGGAAGAACCAGAAGAGCCAGAAGAACCAGAAGAAGAAGAAGATGAAGGAAGAAAGAAGAAGCATTTAAATAAAGGAATTGTCAAAAACTGTCTCTTGTCATTTTTAACATTTTTGACACTTTTTTAGTGAAATGGTAGGGGTAAGTACCCCCTTACCATTTCACACAGGGGGGGGGCCGGGATCTGGGGGTCCCCTTGTTAAAGGGGGCTTCCAGATTCCGATAAGCCCCCCGCCCGCAGACCCTCACAACCACCGGCCAGGGTTGTGAGGATGAGGCCCTTGTCCTCATCAACATGGGGACAAGGTGTTTTGGGGGGCTACCCCAAAGCACCCTCCCAATGTTGAGGGCATGTGGCCTGGTACGGTTCAGGAGGGGGGGGGGGCCGCACTCTCGTCCCCCCCTCTTTTCCTGCGGCCTGCCAGGTTGCGTGCTCGGATAAGGGTCTGGTATGGATTGTTAGGGGGACCCCACGCCGTTTTTTTTTTTTTTTTTGGCGCGGGGTTCCCCTTAAAATCCATACCAGACCTGAAGGGTCTGGTATGGAATTTAGGGGGAACCCCACGTCAATTTTTTTTTTAAATTTTGGCTAGGGTTCCCCTTAATATCCATACCAGACCTGAAGGGCCTTGTATGGAATTTAGGGGGACCCCCACATCATTTTTTTTTTTTAATTTTGGTTCGGGGTTGCCCTGTGGGGAATTCCCATGCCGTTTTTATCAATGAACTTCTATGTGTATTGTCGGCAATGCAATAGCCGCGGTAGTTTTAAATGTGTTTTTTCCTTCAAAATGTCATTTTGCTGTCAGACTGTTCTAAACACGGGAAACATGCGCCCCTTTACAGGCATACTATAGACACCCCCCAGGTATGAAATTTAAAGGGATATTACACTTTTATTGTTTGACTTTAAGCATTATTAAAATCACTGCTCCTGAAAAAACGGCCGTTTTTAAAACTTTTTTTTGCATTGATTCATGTCCCCTGGGGGAGGACCCGGGTCCCCAAACACTTTTTATGACAATAACTTGCATATTAGCCTTTAAAATTAGCACTTTTGATTATTCATGTTCGTGTCCCATAGACTTTAACGGCGTTCGCGTGTTCGAACGAATTTTTTGCCTGTTCGCATGTTCTGGTGCGAACCGAACAGGGGGGTGTTCGGCTCATCCCTACTCACCACTGACCCCGATCATTAAGGAGGGCACACACTACTGACCCCGTACATTAAGGAGGGCACTCACCACTGATCCCGATCATTAAGGAGGGCACTCACCACTGATCCCGATCATTAAGGAGGGCACTCACCACTGATCCCGATCATTAAGGGGGGCACTCACCACTGATCCCGATCATTAAGGAGGGCACTCACCACTGATCCCGATCATTAAGGAGGGCACTCACCACTGATCCCGATCATTAAGGAGGGCACTCACCACTGATCCCGATCATTAAGGAGGGCACTCACCACTGATCCCGATCATTAAGGGGGGCACTCACCACTGATCCCGATCATTAAGGAGGGCACTCACCACTGACTCCGATCACTAAGGAGGGCACTCACCTCTGACCCTGATCATTAAGGAGGGCAATCACCACTGACCCCGATCATTAAGGAGGGCAATCACCACTGACCCCGATCATTAAGGAGGGCAGTCACCACTGACCCCGATCATTAAGGAGGGCATTAAACACTGGCCAAGATCCCCCTTGACCTCTGCACTCTGTGCTATGTGTTGAACACTTTTTCTAGCAAATCCTGAAATAAATGAATGTATTAGAAATGACTGACACTCCATATTCTCTATTCAATGGAGCCAAAGTCAGTTCTGTGCTTATCAATTGTTTTTTTCTTTCCAATTCAAAATCGGCATAATTGTTATGTATACTTTAAAGTCATTTGGAAGTGAGATAACCGAAAGCACTCCGGCCACCCGGTAAACGGCCTGGAGGGGACCTCTCCGTGTCCGGCAGGCTGAAAGTTTCCATCAAGTCCAAGGACGTCAAGAAAGATTTCAACTTTCTGGATTGGAATGCAAATGCCGTCATATTGATGTTTTCGGCTCTTTGGGGATGCAGACGGAGTTTGTTAAAGAAAACAAACAGATTTTACAGCAGCCGACACAGCTATCTCATATTGTGCATTGTTTAAGCATAAGGAGCTTATATTTCTTTCTTTCTATTGATTCTTTTGCTGTTTTCTTAGTTAATGCAGCAAACACATGTTACAAGCCGGGCAGACTGGGGGCTGGGGAGATGGGGTTGCTAATAGATTGCCATTGTTCAAGGACAAACCGTGTCAATAATTGTATGATGTCTTCCATCTCATTAATGCCGCAATGAATTGAATACAAATGTGCTATATATAAAAACTGATTTTGACAGAGAGTAAAAAAAAAAAAAAAAAATCGGAGCAATAATATAAACTATAAAAAGTGCCTGCCCTATGGGAGAGATCGTTCTACAGAAGTCTTCTGCTCCAAACTGCAGCCCCTGAACTGGATGCAGCCCTTTGTTTGCTTTTATTTGGCCCTTGGGGCAATATTCCCCCTACTGACCCCAATGATGGGGCACTATTCCTCCCACTGATACCTATGATGGGGCACTATTCCTCCCACTGATACCTATGATGAGGCACTATTCCTCCCCCTAATTCCAATGATGGGGCACTATTCCCCCTACTGACATCAATGATGGAGCATTTTCCCCCTATTGACACCAATGATGGGGCACTAGTCCCCCTACTGACACCAATAATGGGGCACTATTCCCCCTACTGGCACCAATGATGGGGCACGATTCCTCCCACTGATACCAATGATGGGACATTATTACAACATTAGGGAGGACAGTACAAGTACAATACAATTCAATACAGGAGGAATCAATCAGAGGGCCCTGCTCGTTAGAGCTTACAATCTAGGAGGGAGGGTCAAGTTATACAAAAGGGTAATAGCTGTGGGGGATGAGCTAATGGAGAAAATAGTGCAGTTGTTAGATGGAGGCAGGATAGGCTTCTCTGAAGAGGAAAGTTTTCAGGGATTGCCTAAATGTGGATAAATTTGGAGACAGTCTGACAGATTGGGGTAGGGAATTCCAGAAGATGGGCGAGGCTCGGGAGAAGTCCTGGAGGCGGATATGGGAGGAGGTGATGAGGGATCTAGAGAGCAGGAGGTCCTGGGAGGAACGGAGAGGGCGATTAGGTTGGTATTTTGAGACTAGGCTAGTGATGTAGACAGAGCGGGCGTTCCAGAGGGCACAGGAGAGAGGGAGGCTGGTGTTGGGAAGAAGAGGAATGGAGACTAAATTGCGTAGATGGCGACTACTGCCAGAGGGTGTAGGGTGATGGGTGTGTTGGGCACAGTTCAATAAGGGAGGCCCAGGGTTTGGGGAAATATCTCCAGCGGTTAGGAGAAGCAGAAGAGTAAGGGAGGTAATATGAGAATATGATTTGTATGAGGGGACATGCTTCAGTATCCTGGGGGGGTTTGTTAGCAAGCGGGCTTAGAGTTAGAAGGAGGTGATGAGTGCAGCAATAGGGGGAGGGGAGAAGTGAGGGTGATATGTACAGATTGTGGGTTGGAGCAGAGGGGTGAAGAAAAAAGAGTTTGAGGAGAGAGGCAGCAATTGTGAAAAGGAGGAGAGGTAAAGAGTGCATGTTTCAGAGAGCAAGGTGAGATAATTTGGAATAGAGGTCATCTGCTGTCTTTTGTAGTTTGCTTTGTGCAAATTGCTGAAGTGCAAGAGCAGAAGTGCCACTTATTTAAAGAACCCCACTTCTTTGGAAGAACCCCCTGTATGTGCAGCCCCCTGTATGTGTTCCCCCGTAAAGAAGGCCTTGTTTTTATACTGTGTGTTGGGTGTGGATAGAATCTGGCAATTAATCAATTAAGAGGGCATATTAGGAACACAGCTAGCAGGGCATAACTTTCACACCACAATCAAACTGCAAGGGGACTAAAAGGCCAAAATTGTAAAGATAAGGGAACCCATAATTTAGGTAAGACTTAATGGCTAAATAAACATTGAAATAATGTGAGCATGGCTACAGATGGAGTTGAAACAGCGGTGACAAACAGATTTACCAAATATGCATTTGAGCAGTCAGTCAATGTTCAGTTTAAAAGGTATATGGAGGTATAAACGCAGGTTTACCTGTGAAGAGAGAAGAAAATGTTCAGATGAATGGTGCAAGAGCAGAAGTGCCACTTATTTAAAGAACCCCACTTCCTCTCACTGACACCAATAATGGGGCACCATTCCTTCTACTGACACTGATAGGGTACTATTCCTCCCATTGATACCAATGTTGGGGAACTATTTTTCCCACTGACACCAATGATGGAACACTATTTCTCCTTCTATTGACCATAGACACTATGTAATTTTTTACATAGGCATTGTATACTCCCACTGATGCCATGACATTTTCCCCTCCCACTGGCCACAATTCAGCCCCACCAAAAGTCAGAAGGACAGTAAACTGTTCCTTTGTTTAGAAAGTTTGGAGACCTCTGTTCTACACTAATATCTGAGGGTAGAAAGATTCTATATTCCAGTTGTAACTTTTATCATTAAAAATCTGACCTCAAGCTACAGTCCGGTGACTTTGCCTAGGCTGAGATAATTTCATCAGTCTGCTCTAGGCAGGAGGAAGCATTTCCTCAGTATCCCTGCCCTCAATGATCAGACTGTATATTATAACTCTGTAGCAAGTCACAAGGTGAAAGGCTTCAGGAAGGGCTGATCTGCGGCAGACATTTGTGAAAACAGCCAATAACAGCACAGACACCGAGATTTATATGATTGTTTCATCTCTGAAATTAAATCTCCCATGATCATTACTGAGCTCCTCCATGACCATTGATGAAGCCGTACATGACCATTACTGAGATGCTCCATAACCATTACTGAGATCCTTTGTGAACCTTTATTCTGATCCTGCATGAATATTACTGAAATCCTCCATGACCATTACTGAGATCCTTCGTGATCCTTACTCTGATACTGCATGAATATTACTGAAATCCTCCATGACTATTACTGAAATCCTCCATGACCATTATTGAGCTCCTCCATGACCATTACTGAGATTCTCCCTGACCATTATGGAGCTCCTTCATGACCATTACGGAGCTCCTTCATGACCATTACTGAGATCCTCACTGACTATTACTGAAACCCTTACTATTATCCTTCATGACCATTTCTGAGCTCCTTCATTTCCATTGATGAAGCCTTACATGACCATTACTGAGATGCTCCATAACCATTACTGAAATCCTCCATGACCATTATTGAGTTCCTTCATGACCCTTACTGTGATCCTGCATGACCATTACTGAAATCCTCCATGACCATTACTGAAATCGTCCATGACTATTACTGAGCTCCTCCATGACCATTACTGAGCTCCACATGACCATTACTGAGAGCCTCCATAACTATTACAGAGATCCTCCCTGACCATTACTGAGCTCCTCCATAACTATTACTGAGATCCTCTCTGACCATTGCTGAGATCCTCCCTGACCATTACTGAGCACCTCCATAACTTTTACTGTGATCCTCCATGACCATTACTGAGCTCCTTCGTGATTATTACCGAGATCCTCCCTGACTATTACTAAGCTCCTCCGTGACTATTTACTGAAATCCTCCCTGACCATTACTGAATTTCTTCCTGACCATTACTGAGCTATTCCCTGACTATTACTGAGATCCTCCCTGACCATTACTGAATTTCTTCCCTACTATTAATGAGCTATTCCCTGATTATAACTGAGATGCTCCCTGACCATTACCGAGATCCTCCTTGGTCATTAGTGGCAGCAGGACAGTATCTAGGACAGTTCTCAGTGCCATTTATCTCTGAACGCACAGCTCAGTGTCTGCACTTCTGCATAACTTAATGTTACCCAAATCAGAAATCAAACTCTTTCATAATAGCAACCGCTGTTTTTATAAGTGCAGCCGGGGCCATTTCAGACTATTACATGTCGGTCTAATTAATATTACTATTGTATGAGGGATTTGCAGTTCTTTGAGGCTTTCTTCCATTGGTAAAGCCTTATACCGCCAGAAGGTCTCTGTGACTCTAGTCAAAGAGCAAAAATAAAAGATAATTCAACCCCACAATCATCAGAATAATTATCAACCCCATCTGCTGCTTTTCCCTAATCTCTACAATTTCCTTTCTAATGTACTGTGCTTTCAATTTTACACCCCATTACTGGCCGTATCTGGAGGCGCTCCAGTCAGGTCCACACGGGCCCCGTCTTCCCGAGTGTAGCAAACTATTCTCTATTACACAGGCAAGAACTTTCAAGGTTTGACGAGTGCAAAACCCACAGCCAGGCAAAACATTCATCAGCTGTGATAAAGACGAAGATACATTAGAGTGTAAGCTCCTCTGGTACAGAGACTGAAGTGACTGCTACACTGTACATTGCTCTCTGTACATCACTGCGGTATATGTCAGAGCTATATAAATTTATAATAATAATAGTGTGTGACTGTGGGGGGACATTAGAGTCTAAATTTTTTTGTTATTAAAAAATCATAGAGCTTATTAATAAAAACATATTTACATAAAAATAAACAACAACTAAACAAAAACAAGTGTGCTTACATCAGCAAGTAAAGAAAACCATTTCCTGACAAGATAACATAGAAAGAAACATATTTTAATGACAACAAAAAAGAAACCCCGAACCCCAACTTAAACACAATCCAGGCTAAGAAACATTTTGAGATGTAATTGCCATCAGGATGCGATTCCAAAACCCCCCCATTAACCCCTCCCCTCCACATCTTTCACCCCAACTTCCACATCAGTCACCTTGCATTCTGCACCAGCCACTCTCATTCCCTTCCCATCCCCCACCCCCATCACCATCATCCAATCCATCACTCACTCCACCCCTCAGTGTCCGCTGACTTCCAGCCGCATTTCTGCCACGCCGAGGAGGAGGGGTCGGCACCACCATACACGCTGGTCCAGCACCCTCCACTGCCTTCACTACACTAGGAGAAACAATAGGTGCGGACACAGACTTGACAACCACACTTTCTGACACTGACTGGGAGACCACAAACTGGGGGGACACTGACACCACAGAGGGCCTCACAGACACAGATTCTGACGGGACAGAGACACTAGGGTCCCCTGGTACAACCTCCGCCAACCCAGAGTCTTTCCTATCCAGACAGAAGAATTCCTCCACCAGCTCTGGCTTATTGTGCAAAGCCTCAGGGCACCGGCTATAAGGGTGACCAACCTTATCACATAAGTTATATTTAATGATATTACAGTCCCTTGCCAGATGCCCCAGTTCCTGGCACAAAGAGCACTTCTGTTCTGGACATTTAGAGGTGAAATGTCCCTTGACTCCACATTTATGGCACAGCTTAGGTTGACCAGGGTAGAAGACGGTAATCCTATCTCTACCAATAAAGACAGAGGACAGCAAATGCTGGACCACATTCCCACACAAACTCAACCTCATTGACACCGACCACCCAACTGTCCTGATTCCTCTATCATCCACAACGTTTCACCAAACCTGCTCAACCAGACCCATAAATCTTCAGGGGGGTATAGACTCTTTCCTAGTCAGGATAGTCACTTTTTTATTCAAAGGCTGTCATGAGACAACTTTGGGGACAAGCCCCTTCCAGTCCGGATGGCCCCTATATACATGCTCAAACCGCTCCCAAAACAGATCCAACGATTCTGGACACACAAATGATAAGTCATATTCAAAGGAACCAGCTGGACTGATGAGAGCATAAATATCCTCCGCCTTGAATCCCATGGCTAGGATCTTATCCACAACCACCCTCCTGATAGGTGGAATACCTCCTCCTTCCCACCTGAGCTGTACCACATTCCTGCGTTTAATGGAAGGTGAGTTAGGCGAAAGTCGCACAACTGGCTCCCTTCCACCACCAGCAGCATGACTTTGTCCTGACACAGCCTTAGCATAACTCCTAACTGCGACAGATGACACATTAACTGGCTGCATAGGAATATTAACAGGCTGCATAGGAACCCCTGAAATCTGGTTTGGTAAATTACCCACCACTTGATCCTCCCTCCTCCCCTCCAGCACAACAGTCCCACTCACCATAGTCCCAGAAGTACCACAGATACCATCAGTCCCCTCATCAAGTAAAGTCTTCTGTTTAGAAAAAACACCAGCTGTTTCAGTGTTAATATGGCCCTCTTGCTCTGCAGTTTCAATGTTCATGCAACATTCCTACTCTGCACTGTTAGTGTCCATGTGGGACTCCTCGCAGCCAGATCCTCCTGCATTCCCTGCTGGAGGAGAAAGTCCTCCACACATTGAGAGAGATATTCAGCAAGCACTCCATTATCATGATCCTCATCTGATGAGCCGGTGTCGCTCAAGGGAGATTCCATTTCTGTAATGGCCTGTAGCAATCCGCCATTTTCCTCAACCTCCTTCTGAGATGACCCAGGCTGCTGGGAAGGGAGGGGGCAGATACTGACTCAGACATGACAGATCCTGAGACTGGGGAAGTAATGGGGCCACCATGTGAAGTCACTTCCTTACCCCCCATCCATACTGTGGCCATTGCTCTGGTATCCACCCTCTGGCTGGTACTGGCACAGGCACTTTCCTTCATCTGTTGGAATCTCTCCTCATTCTCACACTTTTCTCTGAACAGACCGCTGCTCTCCTTCAGAGAGGCGACCAACTTCTCCTGCTTTTTCAATGCCTCCTCCAGAGACTTCAGCTTGGAGACTTCCCTCTTACTGTTTCCAGACTTACTGTGAAGAGGATTTCTTTTTCCTGAGATCTTCTTTCATTACAGCAAGTTTCTGTTCCTCCTTAGCAATACGGCAAAGTCTGTTTACCACTTTATCCTGGAAGCCTGGTAAGGTTTCCCCTTGCATAGGGACAGGCCCAGGATCCACTACAGCTTGAGCACATGGAGTAGGCCTCGGTGCCTCTGGAGAGCCTCCACCTTCACCTCCCCCCACCCACTGCATGGTGGTTGGGGGAGAAGCCTGCAGGTCTGGCCAGAGCTTGATGTTTTCTCCAGCTGAGACCAAAGCAGAGTGAGCCAACAGCACCACCTGGTGGAGAAGCTCCTCTGGTGCAGAGACTGATGTGACTAGCTCTGTGTTCTCTGTACAGTGCTGCGGTATATGTCAGAGCTATATAAATGTATAATAATAATAGTGTGTGGCTGTGGAGGGACATTAGAATGTAAGTTCCTCTGGTACAGAGACTGATGTGACTGGCGCGGTGTTTTCTGTACAGCACTGTGGTATGTAAGAGCTATATAGATGTATAATAAAAATAGTGTGTGACTGTGGGGGGGGGGGCATTAGAGTGTAAGCTCCACTGGCATAGAGACTGATGTGACTGTCTCAGTGTTCTCTGTACAGCACTGCAGTATATGTCAGAGCTATATACATGTATAATAATAATAGCGTGTGACTGTGGAGGGACATTAGAATGTAAGCTCCTTTGGTACAGAGACTGATGTGACTGGCTCGGTGTTCTCTGTACAGCACTGCGGTATATGTCAGAGCTATATAGATGTATAATAATAGTGTGTGACTGTGGGGGGGGGACATTAGAGTGTAAGCTCCACTGGCATAGAGACTGACGTGACCGGCTCAGTGTTCTCTGTACAGCACTGCGGTGCATAGAAAATAATTGTCTAAAAGCCTTCAAGGCTGGGTGGAAAAAAGTCTATGAGATCGAACTCTCGCCAGATACAATGATATGTTATGTTTGACTTATAATCAGTTGTGATTTTTACGAGTGAACAATTAGTTGCGAAACCCACAAACTGAGCGGATGACACCTTTATGATGACTGCATATTGCTCTATTTATGAATAAACCAACAGCCCATCAATAGTTATTTGTAGTTTCCTGATCCTGGAGAAGATGGCGCATTTCTTTATGTAATAAATAATTTTAAGAGGTTGGTACGCCAGCGATACAAAAGGATTAATCAACAGACGAGTTTGTATCAACGTGAAATGTCGGTTTTCCAGCCCAGCGAACACAATCAATGGAGACGACTTGTAAGATCAACAAATTCTGCTTCTGTCGGGGGCCTTTGTACTTTATAATAAAAATTGCCAAATTTCCTGCCCGTCTGTGACGCGTCCGGTCAATCACTCAGAATGTGGTCTGTTATCGGAGGACATTCCTATTTAATAGATGTTGAGATCGAGTCTTCATCTCTTGTAAGAAGTTTACTCTTCATAAATATTATAAAGAGCTCAGGGATGAGTTTGTCCTTTTTTTTTTCTGAAACAAAGTGAGGAGGATTGTTTTTACGGAAGGTAATAAAGAACCAAAAATTCAATATGGTGTGGGGCTGGTCCCCGTCACCCACAAAACATGAAGTAAAGCAAAACTTATTTTTCAATGCAAATAAACAGAGCTCCTCTCTCTCAGATTCCCTTCTGAGTCTAAGGCCAGAGCCCTGCTGTGCTCTCTTCTTGGTCATTTAAAGTCCACCTGAGCATGGACTCAAGTGGACCACAACACCCGGACTGGAACCAAGCCTGCCACAGAGGCTGGAAAAACCCGGGCCGTATTCTGGTTCAGTCTCTTAAAATAGAACGAATGCGAGGTGAAATTATTGATGACCTCACCTTGCATACCATCACATATCCCCCCCCCTGCTGTGCTCTCTTCCTGGTTAATGCTTGGGACAATTGCGGTTGAGCAATTGTCCCAAGCATACAGTGCATGCGGGAGAAGACATCTGCATTGTTTTGGAGCTTGCCTGGCCTATGCTCTACTGTAAACTTAAAGGGCTGTAAAGCCAGGACCACCATCTTGTCACGTGGCCATTTTTCTCCCTATTGTCACACATCCACTTTAGGGGAGCATGGTCGGTGACCAGCTCAAATGACCTCCCCAACAAGTAATACTTCAGGGAGTCTAAGGCCCATTTAATAGCGAGACACTCCTTTTCGATAGTGGCATTGTTTTTTTCGTGCTTGTCAGATTCCCTTCTGAGTCTCAGGCCAGAGCCCTGCTGTGCTCTCTTCCTAGTCATTTAAAGTCCACCTGAGCATGGACTCAAGTGGACCACAACACCCACCCCCTCGCCTTGTTGCAGATTCACTCCATCCTGGGCTCTCTGGCGACCTCCTTCCAGGAGTTGCAGGCCAGGGTTGAGATTTTGTAGAGCCATCCGAGTCCCGCCCCGGTGGATCTTGCGATTTCAGGGATTTCAGCAGGTTCCAGGACCCCCATGGTTCCAAGCCCTATGCCTTAGCTTCAGGTACAAGCACTTGTGCTCCCTCCTTTACCCCAGCACATTTTATTCCCGGGAATATTAGAAAAGACATTTTAGAGGACAAGGATGTTAATCTAGCGTCTTTGTTGATTGCCACCAACGATGTGGCTGATAATAAGTGTTATGCCTCTGGTGATGTTTCTGTGATTGTTAAGACCAGGGATCACAGGCTCAACCACAAGCTCTCTATCCCGGAGTTTGTCTTGGCTTTCAGTTTGTTCAGGGATATTGTTTGCTCAGTAAGCCCCCACAGGAATAAGGAACTGGATCATTACCTTTTTGCGGTAGTAGAGTTGGGACAGAAGTTTGGGGGTTTTACGATTATCATCGTTCGTTTTCCACCAAAGCAGCTCAAATGTTTTCTCAACATCAGGTGGTCACAGTCTGGAGTAGTGTTGATACTGAGCTGTTTTGACCGGCATTTTGCCGGGCTAACGTCATGCGACATGCCACTCATCCTTGCATACCACATACTGGTGCCCCAATACTGAACTTCCTGTTCTACCAGGCACATCCAGGGCTTTCCCCTCCCAGCCCCGGCTCCTGCTGCTTCATTCGATAAATTAGGTCGACCTATTCAGTTTTAAAGGGAAGTCTCAAATTTGTAATAACTTTAACCATGACATACGGAACTATAGTCAGTGCCGACTTTTGCATGTATGCGCCAGCTGTTTCAGGGCTCTCCCTAAGTTGTCCCGTTTACTTAGGCAGGGCAAGAACAGTTGACTAAGCCGTATCAATGTGCCATGTTTACGAGCTTGTTTGACCTCTCATCCTTCACCCGATTTGTGTCAGTTTTCGGGTTTCACGAGGGGGTCCATACAGGGTTTATTTCTTTGCTTTTGAGCACATTTGAAAGTCCGAATCTGAGGTCATCAGCTGCAGACATGGGGGAAGTGGACTTGCTGCTCCAGTATGAACTGGATAAGGGTTTTGTTATTGGTCCTTTTTCTACACCACCTTTCCAGAGTTGGAGGGTCAACCTTGGGTTTGGTAAAAGGTTTCTAATAAACTGCGTTTAATTTATGACTTGTGCGCCGCTCATTGTTCTAACATACCTAGCCTGAACTCCCTAATTCCATCTGAAGAATTTTCATTAAAATATGCATCTGTGGATCAAGCGATTCAACAAATCATCAGGGTGGGGGAGGGCGCTTGGCGGTTTGACGCTGATATAGCGGATGCTTTTAAACTCCTTCTGATCATGCCATCACTTTGGCAGTGGCATGGGGTAAAGTGGAGGGGGCTGTATTATTTTTCCGCCTTTGGATCTAAAATCAGCCCCTGGCTTTGTGATACCTTTGCTCAGGCTTTCAGTTGAATACTTACTCATGTGAAATACTGTCATGAAGTCATCCACTATTTGGATGATTTCCTCCTCATTGAGAGTTCCAATTAAGCCCCCCGCTGATCTACGGAAATTGTTGTCAGTTTTTTCAGCGCTCAACGTCCCATTGGCAGTTAAGAAGATGGAAGGCTCGGTGATGGTACTTACTTTTTTGGGGATCACTTTGGATACTCAGGCCATGCAGGCCAGTCTGCCAGCAGATAAGCTTGATAGAATCAGAGACTGTATTGATGCTTTTACTATCTCTCAAGCTTGTTCCAGAGTGAAGTTTCAGTCTTTGTTGGGCATGTTAAATTTTGCCATGAGGATCATTACCCAGGGTAGGTCATTTATTTCAAGTTTGTTGTCTTTATTAGCATCAGCCCCTGACTCAGATTCTTGGGTCAAGCTGGATGCCGCGGCACTGGCCAACTTGCGTATGTGGGACAAGTTCCTTCAGCATTTGAACAGAGTCAATTTCCTCTCCACGCGTTGTGATGGATGCGGCAGCCACTGTAGACTATGCTGTTCTTTTTGGAACTCACTGGCTAGCATGGCCATGGCCAGAGGAGATCTTGGCTATCCCAGGTTTTACAGATTCCTCAGTTTTGTTTGAGATTTATCCCATAGTGTCAGCAGCCCAGGTGTGGGGTGGTTTTTGGTCAGGTAAAACTGTTTTCTCCACAGACAATCAAGCTGCTGTGGAGATTATTAACAAAGGCAGATCTAGGTCATTGTTCATCATGTCCTTCGTACGCAGGCTGATTTGGTTGTCCCTTCAGTTCCATTTTCACATGCATTGTAGGTTCATCAGTGGGGTAGAAAATATATCAGCAGATGCTGTCTCGCGTCTTAATTACCCACTATTTTTCCAACAGGTCTCAGAAGCAGACACCTGTGCCACACCGTCCCTACATTTCTTGCTACTGACGATGGACTAGTCGACACGGCAGCTTTGATTAATAAATTATTATCGGTCAACACCAGGAAGACATATGTCATGGCCTGGAATACCTTCCAGGTTTTTCAGTCCTGCTATCCTAGGTGATGGTCATGACGTTCGATATCTGCTTGCTTTTGTTGCTTTCTGCCACTCACAGCTTAAGCTGTCCTAT